>JANRMT010062792.1:119069823-119107204 GCA_026402145.1 Polypterus bichir lapradei | reverse complement strand
GGCCAGGATTATGAGTTTTTTCGTAGGCTTCAGGGATTCTAGTGTTAAATAATAAGTCCCTTTAGCTTTGATTTTTGTCTCCTACAGTAATTTTATTAATCATCCACATATTAAGTAGACCAGCATCTTGCAACTGTACACACTCAGATTTAGGTATTAGGAAGTTCTGAAAGGTATAATGGGGCCAAGCCATGCAAACTCCATATAGTCACTGACCAGGTTAGCAATCAAACCTGAACTTGTAACACTGTGAAATAGTAGTAGTAGTAGTAATAATAATAAAAATAATAATTATTATTATTATTATTATTATCATTGTTATTACAAAACAATAATGATGATGATGATGATAAAAACAAATAGTTAAAAGAATACAATAGAAATTAAAGCAAAGATGACATTAATAACAAAGGATACAAATTAATATCAAATTAATATATACTTGTATGTCAAAAGTTTTGAATTAGATTAAGAAAGAAAAAAAAGATGACTGCCATGAACAAATACCATTATTTTTTTTGCACACTTGTATGTTGATGTTTCAATCATCCATTACAATAAAGATAAGGAACAATGAATAGGATAAGAGTGGATTTCATAATCAGTTTTACAGATAAAAGCTGTAAGGACATCAGGGATTAAATGGCTATTTGTTTGCTAGACCTTTGTGCCACTTTAGCATGCACTGAGACTGACATACCCTGTTGGAATATTTTATCATTCTAAACATTTTAAGATTTTTACAGTCTATCCATTTGCTATCAATGAAGCACTTAGAATACAATGATTAACAAACAATATTTTGAAAGGAATACACTGCCCACATTAAAACATCAGTCCTAATAACCTAATTAAATCTAAATATATATGTGAAACGTCAGCTTGGTTGATAAAATTGACTGCATGCTATGCATGCTTAATCTGTCACTGTAAAGGTACTGTCAATAAATGAGCAATATTTGTGGAAAGTAGGGTTTAACGGCTGAAATTCCTACCTTCTTTGGTGTATAAAGAAAACATTTTTCCCAGTCTAAATACTGAATTGTGTTATGTTTAGTGGGGGTGGCAATTCAAGCTTGACTAATCCACCATAGCTCTGATTTTAAAACTGTTTAGCTTTGTCTTCTAAAGCAACGTATTACACATTTTAATATGTGTCTTTTCATTGATGTTTAGTGAAAGTTGTCTGCCATTTGCTGTAAGCGGGGCATCTGTGACTGATCGTCAGTTATGGCCATGAAATCCACAAAATAAGTCATTGATAAGTGAGGAGGCTGGTATATGCTCTGAATTCTAGAAGGGGTGAAAAGACCAATGAAATTCACAGATTCAGAAGTCAGCAGTGCATACTTGCGCACACAACACACACACACAGATCAGTGCTCATTCCTAAACATATTTATGACTGTGTATTTTTAAATAATATGAAATAAATATTTCTGCAACTGCATGCTCACATGTACATTGTGCACAAAGAATTGTGCAGTGAAAATTAAAATCACAAACCTAGTTTTGTCTTCATTTTTATTTTCTCATTTTCATTTACTTGTAGTTTTTAGACAGGTTTTCATTTCTATTTTGGCTTTAGTTAATGAAATTAATATTTTACATTTAACTTCATATTTCATTTTCATTTTTGTTAAGGGTAATAACACTGCCAGAACGTTATGAACTCGAGAGTTCCCAAGTACACAAGTCCAAAAAATGCTCAAAATGTCCTTTAGAGGGGGAAATAACATCAAAAACCTGGCTAGTTGCACAAAGGGCAATGCAGTATCTTTATAAGTGAAAAGATTTATTTTCAAAAAAGCACTGAAGAGCCTTAAAACGCATTGAAGGCAGTGCCTACAAAAGGCAATCTGGGGCAAACATTGTCCTAATTACAGATCCAAAGAGTAGTTGAAATACAGAGTACAGAGGTCAAAAAAATCCAGAAAAATCACTAAACACACACTTCATGAGTAGACTGAACTGCAGGGTACTATGGGTGGTTTTCAGCCTTTATAGGGCTGGAGGCTATCGTTTGATGGTGTTGGGCAGGTGACCAAACCTTTCAGGGGAACACCCACAAAATACATGGTACAATCTAAAAGATGCTGAAACATAATTAAATAATCAACAATGTTAACATAGGGGCGGCACGGTGGTGCAGTTGGTAGCGCTGCTGCCTCGCAGTTAGGAGACCCAAGTTCGCTTCCCAGGTCCTCCCTGCGTGGAGTTTGCATGTTCTCCCCGTGTCTGCGTGGGTTTCCTCCAGGTACTCCGGTTTCCTCCCACAGTCCAAAGACATGCAGGTTAGGTGCATTGGCGATCCTAATTTGTCCCTAGTGTGTGCTTGGTGTGTGGGTGTGTGTGCGCCCTGCGGTGGGCTGGCACCCTGCCCAGGGTTTGTTTCCTGCCTTGCGCCCTGTGTTGGCTGGGATTGGCTCCAGCAGACCCCCATGACCCTGAATTTAGGATATAGCGGGTTGGATAATGGATGGATGGATGGATGTTAACATAAACAATGAATAAAATAGAAAGAAATATTATTTGAACCCTAGCCAGGGAAGACACCCTGGATGAAATTTAACACAGAAGACGTGGAGCTTGTGATGGTTGGGCAAAAGTGATGTGAAACATTTTCCTGACACTTCTCATCTATTATATGGATAGAAAAGGAAAAGAATTTAGAAATTGTATCACACACCTGTTCTTCCCATCTTGTTTTCCTTCAAATGAGCCTGTGAGACACTCCCCATACTTGCAAGAGGAACACGTTTTAGTTCTTATTATGATCTTTACTGCAGTGTTTTAAATTATGAAATATTTTGAACATACTTGGGAAGAAGCATTTAATCAATATTCAGTTCTATTTGATACTCGTGAATGAACTAGCTTTAGTCTGATACAAGCCACTATCCCTTTTCCTTTGCCCTTCTGAGTTTCAAAGTATGCTTAACTTGTAATTGTATTTACAATTTTCAGTGCATTTTTGGAGGATTAGTAAAGCCAGTGAAATGCTGATTTGGCAACAAGGGGAAAATCATTTCTTCTAACAGAAGTTAATAAGCCTGCGGCAAAGATTTAATGGCATCTATTTATTTTCAACAAATACATTTCACCTGAGCAGAATTTAAAAGGTTTCCCAGTGATATTTGTAGACACATATTATGTCAAATATATAAAAAGTGACCTTTAAAATTCTTGTATTTTGTTGACTAAATCTGTTAATTAATGTTTTTTAGACTTTTTTAATCTAACATGTTTTTCTTCTGTTTGACATGGCTGCACAATACACAAATAACGTTTTAGCTATATACAGCTTCGTCAGGTTTACTTATTATTAAATCTGTATACCTTTATATTGTGTAATGAATGCCTTTCCATTATCTACTAATATAAGGTAAATGCAGATGATATTAGGGCATTTCTAGGTTCATAAGAACCTGAAAATATTTTCATGAGCATTCAACCCAATATAGTTTGTCATTCCCTCATTCTTTAAATATTTCCAAAATATTATGACCAGGGATCATCTCTCTGAACTATACTAACTATAGGAAGCAAAGGGAGCCATATAACATTAGCAAAAATGTTTTTTTATTGTATGAAAGTTACAATAAAGGAAGGACTGAATAGAGAAAACTAATATTTGAAAAAAATAAATCCTTTCAGCCTACTGGATTTCATTAAATACATTGAAGTCCCCATCTTTGAGGCTGTCATGATTTGGTAAGGTTTTGGGACCTCAAAGGCCTAGCAGTGTTTTTACTGTCATTAGGTCTGCTTCCAGCATTGCTAGGTGTGTGGCCTGTAATGTTGGGACCCATGTGTAATCAATACAATGGGATTAAAGGACAGCTGTGGGCGCAAATCATTATCCGATCTGCGGATACAAAATCTCTGAAGTATTCTAACTTTATGTTTCTATTATTTTCTTGCATGTACTTTTGGTTTTGACCCTCTTGTTCTCTCAAACACAATTATTGTCTTTCATATTGGCCTTCAGCTTCACTTCCCTTTATATATTTTTTGTTTTGTTTTGTTTTTTATGCACATCTCCCAGTTTTTGCACAAATGTTTATCTGCCAGTTCGCTGACAGAACAGAGGCTGGCTATTTTGCCCACTTGCTGACTATCTAAAATGCCATTTCATCAGTACCAAACAACTGTATTGCTCACATTCCAATAACTTACTCTACTCTGGCCACACAACCTCCCTGAAACATAAGCTTTTAGCCCCACTCATGTTCCATTATTCCAACTCCAAGTAGTTGGAGTAGCCTTTAAATTCTGCTGTTTACTTGTGGAGCCCATCCCTAAAATCTGTTCAAGCAGCACTCTTGATTGAGACACATACTTTTTATTTCTTTAAAATGTTTATGGTGGACTGACTACCTTTAAACCTGAATCTGAAAATTACATTCAGTGATGCAAACAAACAAATAAGAAAGAATGCTCAAGGATAACTTTCAAGAAAATTGGCAATAGATATACCCATGGCTAAGGTAGCTACCTAATTGTGAAAAAAGGACATTTCAGCAGAAAAATAAGGACTTCGTAGGATGCTTTTCCCAGTGATAACACAATTAACCTATAAACATCATTTGGTTTTGGCAATAGTTTCTGGTAATCTCAATAGCAATGTGTTACATTTACTGGTAAACTAAAAATAGTCCTAGTGATTCTCAAACCGACTTACTCCAAATCAAAGGTGCATGAAGTAAGAACTTATCCAGGCAATACTAGGCACAATGCAGGAAAAGGCATTGATAGGGTGCTAGTTTATCACAAGGTTCATTCACACACATACTCAAACTTGCACTGGCACCATATAACTAAGCTCGCACTAATTTGAGAATGTAACTGGAGTACCCGGAAGAATACCGAGAGACACATGTTCAACATGTGAATCCCATGCAGACAATCAGGTGCTGGATTTTTATGTAGCAGGCATGATCTGTAATGTGGCAGTGCTAATCACTGTGTACAACTGTGCCACTTAAGCTACAAATATGTTAACTATATTTTAACTAAATATCTAAAAGTTCTTAAATTAACTGCATTCACACTTACAGCCTTGTGACTACACAACTCACTTAAACCTACAGAAAATTATACTCCAACAGGAAAAACAAAAAAAAAAATTCAAATAAAAATACGCAATTTTGTAGCATTTTTTTACATTTTCTACTGATGCAGTTTTTCCACAGCAATTCTGGCTTTTTGGCAATATATGAGTGGAAATCGCTACATACAAAGTAAAACAGTTATTTATTTAAAGTTAAAAAAGCAGAAATAACAATTATTTGAAAGACTGATAACTGTATCTACTCAAAATTTTATCCATCCATCCACCCATGTTCCAACCCCCTGAATCCGAACACAGGGTCATGGGGGTCTGCTGGAGCCAATCCCAGCCAATACAGGGCGCAAGGCAGGAACCAATCCTGGGCTGTGCGCCAACCCACCACAGTCAAAATTTTATAAACTACTGTAAACAGCTGAAAGAACAATTTATGACATTAAAAATGTCTGAAATATTAATATCAAAATCCTAGTTAAACTGTAGGATTCTAACCCCCCCCCCCCCCAACATTCCACCCACAGTGTCTGCAATCCTCCCCCCTTTTGTTAAATTTAATTCCAATGCACATCTTTTTAAAAATTTTAAAAAGGCAACTTTTAATGGGGATTATTATATTGTCATGGGGGACATTAAATACCCGGATATTAACATACCTAACCTTGCAAACAGCTGAGTATAGGAGAATGCATTTTAATCAGTGACCAATGTGGCTACTCAACACCAACATTGGGAAAGCCTGTGTAGATTTTTTTTTTTTTTTAGATTTTTTTTATTTTGTAATAACCAGAACAGAGTTGAGGGTATAAAGGTGATTGAACCACTAGGGTAAAGTGACCATAGTATTATACAGTTCTCAGTGTTTTGGCAGAGTGCAGATGCAAACACTAAATCAATTGTTTAACTTTAGTAAGACAAATGTTAAACAGATGCGGCACTGTCTAAAAGGCTATAAACTAAGATATGCTTTTGTAGAAGCAGTCAAGGAGCAGTGAAACAGGTTTAAAACATTTTACATAATGTAGAAACGGTACAGCCCAAAATTTGCAATTAGTAGGAAATTTTAAAAAAATTTTGCAGTGGGTAAATCAGGAGATAAAAAAGAAGCTGCACAGGAAAAACAGCTATGTAATTAGTTAATTGTGGGACATCAAACAAATTACCAGGACCAGAAAATGGAAAATATCCTGTTTTATAAAAAGTACGATCAGCTAAATCCAAGTACCTACAGACCAGTAAAATTAACATACATCACAGGTAAATTAATAGAAGGAATTATTGGAGAAAAGATTTAGCAACATACGGCAAGAACAGTAGTTTTAGAGTTCAGTTGTGAGAAAGGTCATGTTTTACTAACATGCTAGAATTATATGAGGAAGAAACAAAAGGATATAATCAGAGTGGTGCATATACTTCCAGAAAACATTTGTTAAGGTGCCTCATGAGGTTAGGGGTAGGGTTGGGCATCAAACTAAAATAAGTGGGAGGGTGTTATTCAGGGTGTTAGAAGCTGGATAAGTTTACAATTGATACCAAGCTAGATGGGTTGGCAGATAATCTAAAATATATTGATTTATTACAGAGGGACTTGGACAGCATGCAGGCTTGGGCAGATTTGTTGCAGATGAAATTTAATGTAAGTAAATGTGAAGTATTTGTTAGATTTAAAAAAACAATGTGAGGCCTTAAAATTGAAAGTACATTTTATGAGAAGGATCTAGGAGTCATAGTGGGTTTTCAGACATTGTTCAAAAGTAATTATTAAGGCTAACATAATATTAAGCTATTTAGCATGATGTGTAGAGTACAAGTCAAAGGAGGTTTTGTTTAAGCTTTATAACACACTGGTGAGGCCACAGTTGGAGTACTGTGCATAGTTTTGGTCTCCAGGCTGTAAAAAAAGACATAGAAGTGCTAGGAAAAGACCAGAAAAGAGAAACCAGGTTGATTCCAGGACTACAGGGAATGAGTTATTAGGAAAAATTAAAAGAGCTGAGCCTTTTCAGTTTTAGCTAAAGTAGATTAAGATGAGACATGATTGAAGTCTTTAAAATTATGAAGGGATTTAGTATGATTGAGACTGTTACTTTAAAATGATTTCAATGAGAACCCAGGGATACCATTAGAAAGTTGTTAATGGTAAATTTCACACAAACATTAGGAAGTTTTTTCTTTCTACAGAGAACCATAGACAAATTGAATAAGTAACCAAGGAGTATGGTAGACAGTAGGACATTGGGGACCTTCAAAACTCAAACTAGATGCTATTTTGGAGGAGTTAAATTGATAGGACTGGCAAGCTTTGCTGGACAACGTGGCCTGTTCTTATCTAAACTTTTGTAATGCTTAAACTTTTATGATGCTAAAGGGCCAGGTTACTTTGATGGTGTCAGTATTGCTTGGTATCTATACCATGCAGCACAACCATGCTTTTTCCATGAGAGAACCCACTTCAGCAGCCTTCTTCCCTCATAGATGCATGATTTATGTCTTGCTTAATTGCCACATAATGCATTCTAGGAACCAGTGTGACACAATCATTTAAAACTGTCCTAGGACAGTTTTCAGTGTTACATTCTAGCTTCCGACCCTCAATTATGTAAATATATCTAACTAACTACTTCATCTGTCAAAGTCAGAAAATAGAATACATTTTAAAATATTTGATATCTCTTACCCTATGTGTACCTTCAGGTCCTTTTTTAGTATCCTTGTGTATCTGAACCTCCCTTGAACAGTGCTCCCTCTGTTATTTCTGAGGCTTCTTGCTTGCCTCCTGTCCACATTTATACTTCTTGTCTTTTAACAGTGACTTTACTCCTTCTCATGTGTCTCACACTCGCGCTTCCTCTTTGCTGATTACATTACCTAAGCCAAACTGACTGTTCAATTGTTTGTAGGGACCAGTCACATACATATTTACTGAATTTTTTTTATAGTAGATTCCATTAATTTGCTATTTACATTTTTTATGCTAACTATTCAGTGACTTTGGTAGCTTTCCATTTCCTAAATACAGTATGCAGTTTTTTTCTGAAAAGTAAATGTTCAGGGTTTCAATCCTAGTAGCTTCACCATATACAGTCATAGGAAAAAGTTTGGGAACCCCTCTTAATTCTTTGGATTTTTGTTTATCATTGGCTGAGCTTTCAAAGTAGCAACTTCCTTTTAATATATGACATGCCTTAAGGAAACAGTAGTATTTCAGCAGTGACATTAAGTTTATTGGATTAACAGAAAATATGCAATATGCATCATAACAAAATTAGACAGGTGCATAAATTTGGGCACCCCAACAGAGATATTACATCAATACTTAGTTAGGCCTCCTTTTGCAAATATAACAGCCTCTAGACGCCTCCTATAGCCTTTGATGAGTATCTGGATTCTGGATGGAAGTATATTTGACAATTCTTCCATACAAAATCTCTCCAGTTCAGTTGAATTTGATGGCTGCTGAGCATGGACAGCCTGCTTCAAATCATCCCATAGATTTTTGATGATATTCAAGTCAGTGGACTGTGATGGTCGTTCCAGAACATTGTACTTCTCCCTCTGCATGACTGCCTTTGTAGATTTCGATCTGCGTTTTGGGTTATTGTCTTGTTGGAATATCCAACCCCTGCGTAACTTCAACTTTGTGACTGATGCTTGAACATTATCCTGAAGAATTTGTTGATATTGGGTTGAATTCATCCGAACCTCGACTTTAACAAGGGCCCCAGTCCCTGAACTAGCCACACAGCCCCACAGCATGATGGAACCTCCACCAAATTTGACAGTAGGTAGCAGGTGTTTTTCTTGGAATGCAGTATTCTTCTTCCGCCATGCAAAGCGCTTTTTGTTATGACCAAATAACTCAATTTTTGTCTCATCAGTCCAAAGCACTTTGTTCCAAAATGAATCTGGCTTGTCTAAATGAGCATTTGCATACAAGAAGCGACTCTGTTTGTGGTGTGAGTGCAGAAAGGGCTTCTTTCTCATCACTCTGCCATACAGATGTTATATGTGCAAATTGCGCTGAATTGTAGAACAATGTACAGATACACCATCTGCAGCAAGATGTTCTTGCAGGTCTTTAGAGGTGGTCTGAGGATTGTCTGTAACCATTCTCACAATCCTGCACATATGTCGCTCCTGTATTTTTCTTGGACTGCCAGACCTGGGTTTAGCAGCAACTGTGCCTGTGGCCTTCCATTTCCTGATTACATTCCTTACAGTTGAAACTGACAGTTTAAACCTCTGAGATAGCTTTTTGTAGCCTTCCCATAAACCATGATACTGAACAATCTTTGTTTTCAGATCTTTTGAGAGTTGATTTGAGGATCCCATGCTGTCACTCTTCAGAGGAGAGTCAAAGGGAAGCACAACTTGCCTTTTCTCATGATTGGACACACCTGTCTATGAAGTTCAAGGCCTAAGGAGCTAATTCAACCAATTTGGTGTTGCAAGTAATCAGTATTGAGCAGTTGCATGCATTCAAACCAACAAAATTACAAGGGTACCCGAATTTCTGCACAGCCAGTTTTTCACATTTGATTTAATTTCATACAACTAAATACTGCTTCATTAAAAATCTTTGTTTGGAAAACACCCCAGTACTCAGATGTTCCTAGGAAATGAAAGACATTACCACTGTTATCTTTTTTGTTGAAAGTAAATTAAATTATTATGCAGGCTGAGAGGGGTTCTCAAACTTTTTCATATGACTTTATATACAGTATATACAGTATATATACAGTGTATATATATTATTTTTCCTTCTTCACCTTCTGTAAAGGTTCAACTCCCCCTCGGAGACAAATAAACTATGCCTATATATCTATCTGGCTATATAGAGCCAGTATTCCAAATTTGATTTCCACACCCAGTTATTTAATAAAGTTTTCATATTCTGCCATGTCTTTGTATATTTTTCTTTTTTGTTTTATTTTAGTTTTCTTCCCATATCTCTAAAGACATGTGTGTTAAGTTACGGAATGGATGAGAATGGTTCCAGCAATTTACTGGTTCCCTGTCCAGGGGTCGTTTCTTCTTGCACCCAGTTCTGCCGGGATATGTCCCTACTATGATCTGAGGTTTACTGAGTTTGCAGTTTATGCATGTCAATGTATTATAATTGATACTACTTCAAATGATTAATCTTACTAACTAAATGTGCAACAGAGTATGTGCAAAGCAAGATAGTTGGACTGTTTTCACCTTATGTAGCTTTTCTGATGTCTTCCAGTGACAAGAGTATAAAAATAGACTGAATTGTTATTGTCTGTCTTCCATCTACTGTAAAACCTCTCACTGGATTTTTTTTTTTGATCCTTTGACATGTCGTGATCCCTGTTTTAGAAATAATTTTAATTACTTCTGGATTTGATGACTGAATGTGAGGAAAGCTCAATTCAGTTTTGGCAGGTCTGTCTGAATGTTGTGTGAAACAGTTTAAATGGCTCAGTGGTACATTGGTTACAGAGATTGTTTACGTTCTCATTCTTGTTTACGTTCAATACACCTTTCCTTTTTCATTGATTAACTGGCTTATAACAAAAAAAAAACATATTTCTCACAAGCCTGCTATATTTCAGAGTTCATGGAGCTGTGGGTCAGATTCAGTCTTACCATAATTTCTTTGGGTTAGGAAGAAAGCAGTGACCAAGCAGTCCAGTACACAGCTTATATAGTAGTCTTTGTTAAGCAAGGTGCTACAGAAGCGAGGATGGATTTGCTTTTGTGCTGAGGAGTTTTATATTTAGCTCTGCTCTTTTGCATTAGACATACTGTAAAGAATTAAATCTAAAAATGCAACTTTTCAGAAGAAAAGCAGGATGAACAACCCTTTATTTTTAAAGAGAATAAAGGCTCTTGGTATAACTGACTCCCTGTATACTGTGTAAAGGGGAATGCTGATTTGTTTTTTACTAGAAAGAAAGTATATATCAAGGAATGCTGCTCATGAGCTGTATCAAAACACTAGTTTACTGTTTCCCATAGGAGAGATGGACATACAAAGTAGAAAATTATAGCCTGTAACTTATCTCTGTATGGATTTAGGTCCTTGTCCAGAGGATTTTATTTATATTGCTTTTTCACTTTCTTCAGTCATGTTTGTTTATTGTTACCTCAGTTTTTATTCTTTCAATAACTGTGTATATAATATTGTGTAAATTCAACAGAAATATCAAAGATCAAATGAAAACTGGCTAATTTACTGATGAATGAGGAAAAATGTCAATTTTAATAATGAGGAAAATTTTTAGTCTTAAATTACACTTTAATAGGTTTTGTGTTTACTTGAAAAACCATTGCTTGACAAAAAAATATTTCTGGAAGAGTTTTCTTTGCTATGAAATTGGTTCTTTGGGCTTTGAAAAACCCTAATGTGTGGACAACTGAAATATTTAATGTGTAATGGTTTACCTGATAGGATACAGGCACATTAAGAAAACATTAACTTAGCCTATGTTACTGTATGCAGTGAGAATCATTTTAAAATCGTGAACCCATTGGTATTTCACAACTCTGTTACTATTTATGGTTGTTTATTGAACCTGCTACAGATGAAAAGTTCTTTCTCAAACCTTCATGTGAATTGTTTTTTTGGGAATTGAAAGTAGTTCCTGTAGAGCATTGCTCTGAAGAACCACTTTGGCACCTATATCTTTAGGAATGTGGTATATGTGATTTGCTTACATTGTTTGCTGAACGGTAGGTAGCATTGGCCCTGTTGATTAGAAGGACCGTTGGTTGTTTTGAAGGTTCTGTGAGAGGCCATGATCAAGTCTACTGAGCTGAGGAGCAGACAAGATGGGAAGAGACCACGGGAGCTTGCTGAAGGTAGGAGATCTAAGCATGACAGCATCTGTGTGAAGGGCAAAACACCCTGGGGAGCTGTGGATACTGGCTCAGAAGGCAGCGCCAGGAACTGCGACTACTGGAAGAAGTGGCAATTCAGATCTACACCATGGACTAGGATGTGGTGGGCTGCGAATTTTAGATTCCCAATGTCCTGATGTGTAAGGAGAGACAAAGAAAATGCAAGGAGTTTACATCTTGACTTTGGTGATTTTAAATTATTGGAATTAATTTATTTATTTTCACCTGAGGGCACTGCTTAAATTTAATGATGCATTTTATTTAATTTTATTTAATTTACTGGCTATGTTATATGAGTTGGAGCCAGTGGCACTGACCAAAAAACAGAAAACAGAGCTGGAGATGGCAGAGTTAAAGATGCTAAGATTTGCATTAGGTGTGACAAAGATGCATAGGATTATGAACGAGTACATTAGAGGGTCAGCTCAGGTTGGATGGTTTGTAGACAAAGTCAGAGAGGCAAGATTGCGTTGGTTTTGACATGTGCAGAAGAGAGATGCTGTGTATATTAGGAAAAGGATGCTAATAATAGAGCAGCCATGCAACAAGAAAAGGGGAAGGCCTAAGAGAAGATTTATCGATGTGGTGAGAAAGGACATAAAGGTGGTGGGTTTAACAGAGCAAGATGCAGAGGACCGAAAGATATGGAAGAAGATGATCTGCTGTGGCGACCCCTAACGGGAGCATCCAAAAGAAGAAGAAGATTAAATTATTTATTGACTGCATTGTTTATTGCACTTTTGGACACTTTGTCTTTATTTTTATAAACTCGGCACCACCACCACCAGATCAAAGCACCGTGCTGTCCCCACATTAATGGATTGAAGGCCAGACTTCCAAATGACCATCATCATCAAATTCTTCCATGTGAAGCCTAAAAACCATGAGGACTGATTAAGATCATTTATGTTAGACAGAATGCCTAGAAGGGGGCTGGGTGGTCTCTAGGCTTGGAACCCCTGCAGATTGTTTTCCTCCAGTCATCTAGAGTTTTTTTTTTTGGACTTTTCTGTCCTCCCTGGCCTTCGGACCTTACTTATATTACATGTTGATTAGTATTGCCTAATTTTATTTTTATATTTTGTCTTTCTTCTCATTCTTCATCCTGTAAAGCACTTTGAGCTGCATCATTTGTATGAAAATGTGCTATATAAGTAAATATTGTTGTTGTTTTTGATGTTCCAATGTTCATATATTAAAGTCTTATTTGTTTGCTCACTCACCCTTGTCTGTATCAGTCATGGAGCTATTGAAATCCTGGAACTGTAGGTTATGCCTCAGGCATCGGACATCATACTGGTTTAATAGCCTCTCATGTCTACATTATTACTTTTACAAAAGAAGTTAACATAATTGAGTAAACATCCACCTATACTCTGTTTAGGAACAAGTGTTACAAGATAAGGTTGCAAAGCTGACTATTACAAATAAAGAGGTCTAAGTTAAACAGAAAAACACACAACTGGTTACTCTTTTCTTAGCTAACAGTCTAGTATCAAAGCAATTATCAATTAGAAAGATATTCACATAACAAGAGAATGGTGGTCTGAATGAGGTGGGTAGCTCACTCCACCAGAAAGAAGCTACATATGAAAGGAGTCTGGATTGAGATTTGGTGCCATGTAGAGGTGATGTTACCAGGTGCTATTCTTCAATAGTTTTGAGTGGATATACTGTAGTAGCTCATGAGTGCCTCCATTTACATTAAACAAGTACTGATCCATTGATGTTTCTGTATTATCTACAGTGACTTGGTAGCAAATTCAGGTACCCCTGCCAGTAAGGAGTTGTAGTATTCAAGATGTGACAAGATCAATGCCTTGACCGGAAGTTGTACTGCATACTTCCGCTGGATTTGGCTTAATCTTGCAGATGATATGCAGAGTGAAACTGCAAGAGACACATTTGCTGTGTGGTGAGTGAAGGATTGCTTGTCATCAATCATTACCATAAAGTTACGTGCTGACTTGGTACTGTAGGTGTTACTGATAATGTGAACAGCTGGTCATCATCAGGATAATAATTATATGAGCTTCCATGGTTTTTGATAATGGGGCACACTGAGGTGGTGTAAAAAGGAAAGAGGAGAGAACCCAGCATCAGTATTTGGGGCAACCCTGTGCTTGACTGACACAACTTTGACATCTCTCCACTCCAAGACACATGGTAGGACCTGCCCATGAGATCAGTACTTACAGTTAGGTCCACAAATATTTGGACAGCGACAACTTTTTTCTAATTTTAGTTCTGTACATTACCACAATGAATTTTAAATGAAACAACTCAGATGCAGTTGAAGTGCAGACATTCAGCTTTAATTCAGTGGGTTGAACAAAAAGATTGCATAAAAATGTGAGGCAACTAAAGCATTTTTTTTAACACAATCCCTTTATTTCAGGTGCTCAAAAGTAATTGGACAAATTAAATAACTGGAAATAAAATGTTTATTTCTAATACTTGGTTGAAAACCCTTTGCTGGCAATGACAGCCTGAAGTCTTGAACTCATGGACATCACCCGATGCTGGGTTTCTTCCTTTTTAATGCTCTGCCAGGCCTTTACTGCAGCGGCTTTCAGTTGCTGTTTGTTTGTGGGCCTTTCTGTCCGAAGTTTAGTCTTCAACAAATGAAATGCATGCTCAATTGGGTTAAGATCAGGTGACTGACCTGGCCATTCAAGAATTTTCCACTTCTTTGCTTTAATAAACTCCTGGGTTGATTTGGCTGTATGTTTTGGGTCATTGTCTATCTGTATCATGAAACGCCGCCCAATCAATTTGACTGCATTTAGCTGGATTTGAGCAGACGGTATGTCTCTGAACACCTCAAAATTCATTCGGCTGGTTCTGTCCTGTGTCACATCATCAATAAACACTAGTGTCCCAGTGCCACCGGCAGCCATGCACGCCCAAGCCATCACACTGCCTCCACCGTGTTTTACAGATGATGTGGTATGCTTTGGTTAATAAGCTGTTCCACGCCTTCTCCATACTTTTTTTTTTGCCATCATTCTGGTAGAGGTTGATCTTGGTTTCATCTGTCCAAAGAATGTTTTTCCAGAACTGTGCTGGCTTTTTTAAATGTTCTTTAGCAAAGTCCATTCTAGCCTTTTTATTCTTGAGGCTTATGAGTGGCTTGCACCTTGCAGTGCACCCTCTGTATTTACTTTCATGCAGTCTTCTCTTTATGGTAGACTTGGATATCGATATGCCTACCCCCTGGAGAGTGTTGTTCACTTGATTGGCTGTTGTGAAGGGGTTTCTCTTCACCATGGAAATGATTCTACGATCATCCACTACTGTTGTCTTCCGTGGACGTCCAGATTTTTTTGCATTGCTGAGTTCACCGGTGCTTGCTTTCTTTCTCAGGATGTACCAAACTGTAGATTTTGCCATTCGTAATATTGCAGCAATTTCTCGGATGGGTTTTTTCTGTTTTCGCAGTTTAAGGATGGCTTCTTTCACCTACATGGAGAGCTCCTTTGACCGCATGTTGTCTGTTCACATCAAAATCTTCCACATACAAGCACCACACCTCAGATCAACTCCAGGCCTTTTATCTGCTTAATTGATAATGACATAACGACAGACTTGCCCACGAAATAGCCTTTGAGTCAATTGTCCAATTACTTTTGAGCCCCTGAAATGAAGGGATTGTGTTAAAAAAATGCTTTAGTTGCCTCACATTTTTATGCAATCGTTTTGTTCACCCAACTGAATTAAAGCTGAAAGTCTGCACTTCAACTGCATCTGAGTTGTTTCATTTAAAATTCATTATGGTAATGTACAGAACCAAAATTACAACAACAACAACATTTATTTATAGAAATTAGAAATTATAGAAAATAATTATAATTAGAAATTAGAAAAAAGTTGTCTCTGTCCAAATATTTATGGACTGTAAGTACTGATCTATTAAAGCAAAGAAGTGGAAAATTCTTGAATGGCTAAGTCAGTCACCTGATCTTAACCCAATTGAGCAGGCATTTCACTTGCTGAAGACTAAACTTCGGACAGAAAGGCCCACAAACAAACAGCAATTGAAAGCTGCTGCAGTAAAGGCCTGGCAGAGCATTAAAAAGGAGGAAACCCAGCATCTGGTGATGTCCATGAGTTCAAGACTTCAGGCTGTCATTGCCAGCAAAGGGTTTTCAACCAAGTATTAGAAATGAACATTTTATTTCAAGTTATTTAATTTGTCCAATTACTTTTGAGCCCCTGAAATGAAGGGATTGTGTTAAAAAAATGCTTTAGTTGCCTCACATTTTTATGCAATCGTTTTGTTCACCCCATTAAATTAAAGCTGAAAGTCAACTTCAACTGCATCTGAGTTGTTTCATTTAAAATTCATTATAGTAATGTACAGAACCAAAATTAGAAAAAAGTTGTCTCTGTCCAAATATTTATGGACCTAACTGTATGTAAATCATCTTGGGCATTTGACTTCTTCAGTTTTCATTTGGCTATTTGTACAGGAATTGTATATGAAAATTGCGTTGACTCGTAATAATTAGAGGCATTCAGCTGAGCATATCTATTCTTACTTAAAAGGACTGTAAACTAATTTGGAATGCTTCTTCTTTCAGTACTTTTCCTGCCTTCTGATAATCTTTCTGATTGAACTGGTGGCCGGTGTTCTTGCCTACGTTTACTATCAGAAGGTAAGACTTTTTTTAATCATCATAATTTTACTTTGTAATGAAACCTGCTTAAATATTAAACATCTAAAATCTACAGCTGGATTAATTTGCTTTTTTAGTAATTTCAACTCATTGAAGGGTTATTACCAATGAATTGATACTTAAATACTTGATACTTACTAAAAACAATAAAAAGAATTAATTTTGCATTTAAAATTGATTTTTCAATTTCAACAGTAATTTTATTAAGAATACAGAAGATGTTAAAGATAGGTCACTTTAGAACATACACATTATTGAAGCAAGAGAGACTTGTTTTAAAACACATTTAAACTCCAGAAATGCAATTATAAATAGCAAATTAAAAAACACATCAGCACAAAGATAAAAATATCAAAAGCTTTATGTATCAAGGTATATATTTTGTTTGCTCAATTTGTAGACAAAAAAGAGATTTTCTTTCTTTGTGATATTACAAATGCTATTCCATTCACCTTACTCCCAATGGGAAAATGAGCACTGTCATTTTTTATGTCACATTCACTTTTAATGTTTGAGCTTAACCCAGTCAAAGCTAGACAGTGTAAACCAGACATGAATTACGAAAAATCCAGTACTATTTCCTTTGTTAAAGGTTGTCACGTTAATTTGAGAAGAGAAAACACATCTTAAACAGAATGCTTTGGGCACAAGAAATGACATTGCACAATGGTTAGCAACACTACCTCACAAGCCCAGAGTCCTGTGTTTGAAGCAGTGTGTGTAGTTTGCATGTACCTTCTCATCAGAACCCTTTGAGATTCCAAGTTGAATGTATTGCTATTGCAATTTAGGTGGTCCATAGTAAAAATATCTTCTTAGTTAGCAGGTGGTAGCGATGCTTATACTCTGTGTAATATTTAAATGCGTATGTTGGCAAATGACAGTGCCAGAGAGGATCACAGTTCTTGGGCTAATATGTGTTTATTTAGGCCTGGGATGTCAAACTCAGATCCTGCAGGGTCACAGTTGGCGTAGATTTTTGTTCAACTCATTTAGTGTAGAGTTTTGTTCCAGTCATTTTCTTAATTAGAAACCAGTTACGGATGATAATGGGAATTACTTTGTTGACTTCATTTTAATTGATATGCTTATTAACATTCAGATGGTTTAATTGTTTCTTTTTTTTCTTAAGCAGCAGATTTAGATGCCCCGTGACCTAACAAGTGACCAGATAGCCTATATACCCTTCATACTATATCTATTTAAAAAATATAAAATGTAAAAGAAAAAAGTGAAGGTCTAAGAAATATCGATCTGCTCTGGTCCACAAAAGATTTCTGTAGTCCTCTCAAAAATGAAAAAACTCCAGCATTTTTTAACTGCCTGGTGTTGTCAGAATGAGAGCACTAACAAGGCAGAGAATTAAATATTGTGTTTAATTAACATAAATAATTTTCTTCCTATTAAGAAATTAATTTGTGCAAAAATGGGTATTGAGTTTTAGTTCTGGAGCTAGTACTCTTGACTCACTTTACATTTCATTATTGTTTGGTTAAGAAAAAAGAAAAAGCGACTATCTTAAAAAGTAAGTTGATTAAAATCAAGGCAAAGGAAGTATGTTCCAATAGTAGCAGTAAGTAATTGGTTACAATTTAAGAAAGTGGCAGAAATGAAAACCCAAAGTTACTTAATAAATAGCTGCAACTGAACTCCCACATTGGCTACATCTTTACCATTATCTTGTCTCAAGGAGGAAATTTGAACAGAGTTTCAAATCATTTAATGATGAGGTCAGAAGTTGAATACAACGTGAATACCCCCTTTTCGGTCAAGCCCTCCAGCTCAGTTTGCTTTTAACAAGACAAATTAGCAGACACCGTAAACAATCTGGGAGATCATTAAACACCTTTACATTGTGAATATTATTAATTGGGGTGGAACAAGTGTCATGAAATACTATAGTATAATTTATCATTTTATTATGCTTGTGACCCAAACTGTAATAAATAACACCTGAGGCAATATGATGCCACTTGGCGCTGTGTTGAATCTTCTTATCGTATCAACCCTATTACACTTTCTATTTCAAATGACTGGAACTCCTTGTGATAATAATAAATACAAAGCAGTGCAAGACCCTGTGAATGGCAAGAAAAGACCTCCCATCAAACTGTTTCACTCACAGGCAACTGAATGTGGCTTGTTCATCTGTCAGCAGAAGCAAGCATTTCTTTGTGCGTGCCTCTGACAAAATAAAAAACATAGTTTGTCAGAAACCCTTAAATTGACTGCTTTTTATTAATTTGTAGTGCCTGACAGATAATATCGGGCTGGTATTTGGACTCTGTATTTGCTTCGATATCGATTGAATCTGAACTAATATTATAACCCTAAAGCTGCTCCAAGCGAAGCACCTTTGTAGTTTTTTTTTTTTACTTGTATAAAAGGTCTCAGTTTCACAAGCCACACCCCTTGACTGATATGCACAACAAACTAAGTGTGATCAATGTATGTGTTAAACAATTACATGCTGCAAAATGCTAAACTTCACCTGCATTCATTGTCCATGTAACTGACCAAAAGGCAAATTTTTGCAGAGGATGCGTAAAGTTATTTGTTTTCTTACAGCTTTACTGGAAGCTCCCAATTTATTGCTGTTAATTGCTGTATTCCACATTTTTCTAAATTTCACGTTGTCTTCATTACTGCCAAAATGGACACTTCATAGCTTAATCCAAATATGTGTAATAGGCTTTGACTCGGTAACTAAGATTGTCTTTTTTTCAAAGCTCAGGCATTTATCCAGTTAATAACTGCAGAGGTTTCACTGTCAATTTATTGTCCATTTGCCAGTCTGTGTTTGTCATCAGCTTAATAGTATGTTTTCAAACTGGCAGTTATTTCTCCGAAACAGTAACTAAAATTCTTTGCTCTTGAATCAGCCCACATGTGTTACTCTGATTCTGAAAGAAATCGATCACTTTTTATGCAAATAACAAGCTTTCCCAAAATTCCTTGTTGGCTTTGAATTTATTTGGTTTTGTCAAGCAAACTGGCATTTTTTCATGTACATCACCATATGTTACATGTCTTTACAAAGCAGAAGTGTTTTATTTTACACAGTGCTGTAATGAAAAGATGTCTTGTTATTTTTGTAACTTTTTTAGTGTTATGTTTACACTCGAAAAAACAATCCAAAAAGTTCAATATTTTTCAACAAGAAAAAATGTTATGTGTGACAGAAGCATTTAAATAGCAAAATGTCAAATTATTATATGTCCTTTGTGTGAAATTTTTTGAAGCAATCACCAGCGCACAGCCAATTGGGACAGCAAAAGCATATTTCTTTGAACACGTCTCTTATCATATTTTTTCCGTTGCTTGTACGTGAGAGGGTAGAATGTCAGTGCTTAATCCGCACAATCGACACACCCCTTGTGTTATTGTAGGCTACCACAGTGCAAGGCTTAGTGACTTCCACATTTCCCCTGACACGAACATTGACAATTGCTGCATTGTGAACAATGCTTAATGTTGTGATTTGGAATCTCACACATGGCAAAAACGGGTAGAGGCCTCCGAAAATAACTACAATGCAGGCCAGAACATTTACTAGATAACCCCGAGGACACTCACCCCAGACAGGCTTCTCCCAGAAATCTACCAGCAGAAGTTCAACCTGGCTTGGCCCAAAATGGAGAGCACTGGCTTAACAGTTCAGAATATTAAGAAATGTCCCAAAACGTAATAAAAGTCTCACAAGTGTATGGAGGACTATAAGCCTTCAACTTGTACACTAAAAGGCCAACAAAGAATATGTATAAATACATAATTCATTAACAAAAAATAAAATCAATACAAGCAAAATGCTCAAAAGAGGAAAAATAGGTGAAAATGAGTTGCTTAAAGGGCAGTCTTACAGCAAACAGTATGTCCCAATTCTAAATCCAGAAATCACAATCCTATAATCAGGAAAAAAAACGTGAAGAAAGCCTGAAAAATAAAAAAAACTTTACAAAAACACAAGTGCAATGAATTCCTGATCTGTGATACTCAACTGAGACCTTAAATAACCAGAGTGAGGGCTAAAAAGCCATAATTTTAGGGTGGCTCTACCTTCAAACCACAAGGAATCTTAAGTGCATTTAAAGTGACAGTACATAATAAGCAAATGGTAAATGAAACTAACAGAAATAACATAAAAAACATAAAAAGTAACTCGGAATTAACAAAAACAACAAATACTAAATCAGACACATTCAAACTGATACAAAATGTTTAGAGGGCTAATGTCTTTCTTGTCCTTTCATTTGATTACAAATGAATACAAATGAAATATTTTGCCATTTAGCCAAGAACCTACTTGCATCATGTTAATCCTTAATGTGACCAAATTCACCTGGTATATCATGGCAGTTCAGTTGTATGTATTTCTGTATAGCTGTACAAACAATGCTGTATGCATTAGTTTCACTATCTGTTTCAATGCCTAATGACCAATTCGCATTGTCATCATTATTGCTTGATTCATCTAATAGTTTAGTTTCAGTTTTTTTTATAACTGGCTTTACAGATTCTCGTTAACATGCCATTGTACGTTTTGGTTGAAAACTTTGCCCCCCTCATGAATACTGATGAATAACCATAGAGTGGTAAAACCTATAGAAATGTTAATGATTTATTTTTTGCAGCATTATGTTATTTTTATCCCCTAGATGGCAAAAAATACCATCTAGACCATTATTTGGCCTTAACACTGTACAGATGATACTTATCCCAGTAGACACTCTGGCTTAACTGTTTTATATAGAAATCTGAGTCTGAGATACACTTGGATTTAATGCCAAGGATATTTATTCACACCCTTTGTGTATTTCATGTTGCTTACTGGCCCTGTATAATTTGTGAAAAAAAGCTGTTTGCACAGTTATGACTTTGTCTGAAATCTTAGGCAATCAATAGATGTTTTTCACCCAATCAAATAATTCAGCTCAGGTCATTAGCAAAAGCTGGATCCTACACTATTGTAAATAATTTTAGATAACTCTCTCAGCTTTGATTGCTATATTGTATTTAGCATTTAAATTCTCAGGATTTCAAAATGTAGTATTTGTTGTGTTTCTGATGGTTTTGTTTCTGATATGGATGTGAGCAACAATAGAGCCCCAACAGAGAACACTCCTGTCTCTTTTCTCTTCACTCTGTACACCTCAGACTTTAAATGCAACACCAGATCATGTCACTTAAAAAAATTCTCAGATGATTCTGCAATTATATGGTGTATTGATAAAGGAGACAGAGTATAGGAGTCAGGTGGAGTTGCTGGGTGCAAAGAGAACTGTCTGCATATTAACATCAACAAAACCAAGGAACTGGTGATTGACTTTAGCTGCATCAAACAGTCTATGTCCAGTCACTATTCAAGGAGTGGATGGTCCACTCCTACAAGTATTTGGGGGTCCACATTAATGACTGGTTGGACTGGTCTCAGAATACTATATAAGACAGGGCAGAACAGACTCTTTTTCTTTAGGAGACTGTGCTCCTTCAATGTGACATCCTTCAAATCTTCGATAACTCTGTGATGGCCAGAGTGATTTTCTACGCTGTTGTGTGCTGTGCTAGTAACATCACTTCAAGAGAGGTCCACCAAATTAACAAGCACCTTAAAAATACAACCTCAGTTATATGACACATTCTGGACCCACTAAAGTTCATAGCAAAGGAGAGAATAAAAACAAAACTGTGTGCCATTATGAACAGTACTGTACACCCTTTCTCTGACACATTAACACTGAGTAGTTTCAACCAACAAATCATTCAGCAGAAGTGTGTCAAGAAACACTACTAGGGCTCCTTTATACCAACAGCAACACATATACATAATGCCTCACAGGGACTGTGACAGCCGGTCTGTCTAAGATGTTATGTAAATAATGAAATAGAAATGAAGAAAATGTTTACATAATAGTGCTCCCGCCTTATAGCTCATGGAGAATAAATTTAAAGTGTTTGAAAAACTTTTTGCCCTCTTTCTGATTTCTTTGACAATGAAGGTTTTCAGCTCTTCAACCAAAGTTCATATTAGACACATGATACCTATGTGAACACATACCAAATATTTTTAGCTTATTTCATTTATCTAATGAACAAATTTTTCCAACATCAGAGACTGGTGACATATTGCGTGTAGGTCAGCATATGCAAGTAAGAATTTCACTGTACTCTGTACAAATGACAATAATGACCAAAGAAATCTATACCACCAGCTGCCACATGTGAAAAGTGAATGCCCCAAGTTAAATCACCCTATTTAAAGGAATTCAATTAAAATCAGCTGGTTGAAAATAGAAAGGCTTGACAAAAGAAAACTAATGAGGAGATCACAAGTCAAATTAATAGTTATCAGTCTTAAAATGGCTACAAAGCCATGTATCAGACAGTCCTATTATTTAACAGTGTAAAACAAACACAGCCATCCATACATAATAATAACATCATACAACCATTCAAAAATGGTAGCTGTAATGTGATGGTGTGATCATGTTTTTCTGCCACAGTAACTTTATGATTTGCTATACCTGAGGCAACCATTAATTCTGTTCTGTATGACAAAATTCCATGGAATTTTCCTCACTCATACCAAAGACATACAGTATATGTTAAGTTACTTGGTGTTTTTATATTCACTCAGTATGAGTGAGTTTCATGGTATTTGAGTGTGTTTGAGCATATCCTTTAAAGCAACAGAGCAGCCTCCAGGTATAGATGCTGCCAATGGCTCAGTGCTATTCAGCCCCCATGAGTCTAAAATTGGATTAAGCACATTTAGAAAGTGAATGGGCTGTAGTGAGAGAAAAAAAATGAAATTCTAAGAAAATAAGAGCAGATCCTTGGATGCCATTTCCATTACACATCATACCATACTGACACATCTAGATAATAAAAACTGCTATTTAAACCTGAGGGATGTTTGTAGACTGCAGTTCAGCATTTAATACTGTTGTACCATCAAAGCTGACCACTATGTTTCACAAACTGCAATTAAGTGCCACACTGTGCAACTGGATTTCCTTGCAGACCATAGCATGTGTTACCTGACAGTTTTACATCATTCATTCTGATCTTTAGCATATGTTCTGCAGAAGGTGGTGTACTAAGCCCCCTTCTGTACTCTTCATTCACCTATTACTTTGTGGTAAAATACAAATTCAACTCCACAATAACTTTACTAATTACAGTTCCATCATAGAAGAGATGATCAACAATGATGAGAGAATTACCTGCTGACTGGGTGATACCAGGACAATAATATTACCCTTAGTATATGCAAAACCAAGGAGCTGCTCAAAGACTTTAGATTGAATGAGGTGCTGTTCAGAGGTTGGAGTGACGATCACAGATGTGTTGGACCCACTTGAGTTCATTTCAGCTATTGTCAAGAAGGCTTACCAACTTAAGGCCTAAGCAAAATTTTGATGTCTCCATCTACTCTCATTAACTCTACAGGGTCCTAGTGGAGTTTCCATTCTCAATGGCTACATCACATCCTGTTACATCACTTTTTGGCTCAAGATCATAAAGCCTTTCAGAAGGTGGTGAAGGTAGAACAGAATATTACCAACACCTGGCTCAATGGCGGTTCCAGACCAAATTTACCAGGGGGGCCAGGTTGGGGCCAGTCTTATTTCATGGGGGCACAGAACAAAACAAAAAAAAAGGCAATATTTAATTGTTTAATATTTTAAGTGAATTTATTTGGAGCACAAACAAAATGAATTGAACATTTAACAATAAAACATACAAATGAATTTAAAATAAAGATTTCACGTACTGTACATATGCACAATAAACCTTTAAACAAATTTTACTTTTTGTACAGTAACAGTTCTCTTTTTTGTATGCAAGATATTTTTCTTTGTATGTAGGGATGTATTTATTTTGTTATAAAGTGACTTTTTTACAGCAGGAAACTTAAATGTACACTCACATTTTCTGTTCAGTAATCTCTCATCCTCTAGCACTGGCATCACAGTATCCTGTAACATTATAATAACAATATTCTGCATTTGTGATTTCTTGCAAAACGGTCCACAAATGCATCAAGGTTCAAAGCCTTGGCTCTTCTGGATTCGATGCTTAGCACCCCTAGATTGCTAAGACGCTCATCAGTAATGGTGGACCGGAGGTAGGTTTTTACTAATTTTAATGTGGAGAAACTCCGCTCACAAGTGGCAGAACTCACTGGGAGCACAACAGCTATTTTGTGTTTCCATGCCAATGAATATCACCATAAGTAATAAAATTAAAATTTTATCTCTTAAGCACAGGGGCTGGGGCCAGTTCTACAGGGGCACTGGCCCCTGTTGGCACCTTTCTAAAACCGCCTATGACCTGGCTGTTTTCTGTTCAAGATATATGTAACACTTGCTGTTTGAGAAAGGCAGACAGTACAATTTTAAAGACCTCAGACATCCTGCACAATTGCTTTTGTCACTCCTTTTAGCTCACAAAGGGTACAAAAACTATTGTCACTTCCACCAGTAGATTCAGAAACAGTTTGTATTCACAAGTCGTAAATTTGCTGAACAGCCATACATAATAACAAATACTTAATATGATCTTATCTATGTACAATGTGTGTGTGTGTGTGTAGTTAATAATATACAGTTTATTATTTAAGCCCTGTAAGGTGCAAGATGGACTTCCTTTTCAGAGTTGCTCAGATTGCCCGTTATCCGCTCTTCCAACGCATTACCTTGAAGAACTGTTCATTTGTTGACTAATATATTCCACTTCTTGACAGGTACCATTTTAATGAGATGGTCAATTTTGTTTGCTTCACCTGTCAGTGGTTTTAATGTTGTAGGTGATCAATGTAAAAAAAAATATATATATATACATATACATATATAAAATGATGTGTGGGTCACAGACCTGCACAAGAGAGGACTAGGTGCATCCAGGTTTCCGAAAAAATCAGTTTTATTGTTGTGAAGACAGGAACATTCTCAAAACATTTATTCAAACATGAGCTGTCACTCAGACGCACACAGCATGCAACCAGTGATGATGATGATGTCCTGCATTCAGTCCCTTCTCAGAGCAAAAGAACAGATAGCCTTCCTACACAAGAGAGGAGACAGAAAGTGAGGGGAAGGCCAGTGTGAGAAGAAGAGACAAGAGACATGGTAAGGTTTGGGGCAGCAACCCATGTAATTTGGTATCCTGGCTGCAAAAGTAAATGACTCATAACTGAGTCAAGTTTACACAATAGAGTCCAAAACAGAACTGCCTTCCAGGGAAAAGGTGTGAGGCTTCATAGGAAGTTTGGGGGAAGTGATGTCGTCCTCGGGGCCGGGACCAGAAATGATGTGTCCTGAGTCGAGGCGGTGGCTCCTGGTGGGATTTCCCGGGAAAGGCCTGCAGGGAACTAAGAAAGAGCGTCACTACAAACCGCCCCTAACCCAGGCAGATGTATTATCATTCATCTCTAAGCCCTTCAACTGCCTCCTATGCACACGTGACACCTATGACACCAGGTCAGTTGGTGGTATTAAATGTTCCCTGCATCAGCCATTAGGCAACAGACGCGTTACACGATGAGCGACAAACAACCAATCCCTACCAGTATATGTGTGACATTAAACTTGAACTTGAGCAGTGCTATATATATTAGGTGTTACTAAAATGTAGAGTAATAAAAAGGCATTGTTCAGTAAAAATCCCAATCTGTGTCATAATAGTACATTTGAAAAATGTCATACTGATAGATGGCAAATACAGTGAACTTTCTGAATCTTTTTCTGCATGTATTTTTTGCCAACAAATACACTTGAAGTGGCAGCTGCACTAGTATCATTGATCAGACAATTCATACACAGATGGTGGCTGTTAAAAGCTTGAGCTGATTATTTTTCTGATGAAGCCATAATAGCAGTACTCCTTAAAGTTCTAACTTAAATATTCCCACAGCCAAAATAAAATTTGCATACTCAATTTTATTTTATAATGCTTGTCTCCAGAATACTTGATTCCACTTTTGTTCTTTCAACAAATATTCTGTTTACAGAAATTGCATCTGCATCAGAAATACTTTTCATCAATTTCTTCTGAAGGTGTAAAAAGTACTTGATTAAAAATGATACTTGTAAAATGAAAATCAATTCAAAAAATGTCATTCGTTCAGTGTTTCAGGAAAATTCAGTCTTAATGTAAATGTTATGTTAATAACTTTGTAAACGTGAAACTAATTATTTTAATAAAGAACTATACTGACATAAAAAATTGCAAGACAGATCCGCTTCAGACCTTTCTCCACAGGCTTCAAACAAACAGAGGCATCTGGCTGGTCTTGGTAACCCTTAACCCCCTTCTGGCCAGCCAGCCTTTTTTTTATTTAAAAGTTTACTCTGATTATTGTGAAGGATTTAAATTCTGGATGTACTTTTTACAATACAATTGCCAAATGAGAAGGCCAAAACTGACATAAAATATTGCCCAAAATTAATACTTCATTTGTTCAATAAATTTCTCTAGGAAAATCAAATAAGAGAAGAACTTTGAAAGGCAAGTGAACTGAGATTAATATACAAACCAGAATTAACTTCTAGCTAATAATCCACAAATCAAAGAATCACAAATCCTAAATACTAAACTAAATCTACACCCAAAAGAATCAAAACTAAAAGGGCTGCCAACTATAACCATGGATGTATCCTTTTTTACTTATTTTGTTTATGTTTGGTTATAGAAAAATGTATGCAGAAATATACTACCTAAAAATTAAGCAAATATTAATTGTTAATTACAATGTTCTCTTATGAAAAAATATTAGGCCGCATTGTAAAATTTAAGATGTTAACACCATTCAGTTCATTTATAATGTATTAATCGATGCATTTATTTTAAATGATGTCATTGTCTGGATGCATATCAGCATCTTTTGATTTCCTTTGAACCTTTAATTGCCATCATAATTTAAACTGATTACATTACCATTTAAAAAATTAGAACTACCCCTGTTGCTGTCTATACTGCATTGTTCTTTATGAGATCATGGTAAGACTGCTAGTGACTTTCCACTGCATAGCCCTCTTTAGATTAAGCCACTGGCTTTATAGAGGATTAACTTTAGGTTTCTTATCTTTCCTTTTTAAGCTGTTTTTTGGTTGAGTTTTTTATATACTTTCAATTGTTTAGTTTTCTGGTTGAATGCAGTATGTTTTCTATCATAAAGTTTAGATGTCTGGAGAAATCCTTTCCCACCCACCAAACAACATAATTGTCTCCATTGAAAGGAAGCAGCCTCATTGTATGATGCTACTATTACCAGGCTTTGTTCTTTGAGTGATGAGCTATGCTTTCCGTCTTTTAGAATTTACAATTAAATACTACTTTCTCTTACTCTTATTACGTCTGGGAGACCAAATGTATACAGTATTCTTACAAAAAGTATGCAAGCTTGCGTGTCCTTTAAAAATGTGTCTGTTTAGCAAACTTGTTCTGTAACTCACAGTGGCTCTTTACTACTATAAATTCATACAGCTCCTTTATGGCTACCAATGACTTTTTGGCAGTCTTTCCAATGAGCTTCCTCAGTCTAATGTCCTTATAGTGATAAATTTATTTTATATCTTAATGGTGACCTATGTAAAACCAACTCATTTTTTAATATTCATTTTCTGATTTTCATCTTTCAACAATGTGATCCCATAGATCTTTAGTTAGCTTCCTTTGGTTATCTCTGCACTGTGCAGAGACCTCTGGGGGAAACCTACAGAAACACCTGATTTTATATAGGGCCAACCAGATCACTAATATCAGGTAATTTTCACCTGACTTGGTGTTATAATTACAGTCTGAGGAGTACAGAATGAAGAGAATACCTTATTGAACAATAAGCGATTTGTTTAGATTATAGCCTAATAAATTAACAATAGTGGAATTTTGAATAAGGATGTGCAATATACTTTATATTATGGTTAGTGACCATTATTTAAGATGTTTTTATTTTATAGTGCATTTAAAATATTCAAAGAAAGTTTGCTTTGTAAATTTATAGAAACCTACAATCTTCCCTCTCACTGTTGGCTGATATGCTATCATATATCTTTTGAAAGTGTGGGCATCAAAAAACCATTATGTATTTTCAATATTTAGTTTTAGAATTTGATTGTGATAAAATGGCTTTGTCCACAGAAATGGCATATGGTA
Organism: Polypterus bichir lapradei; assembly: GCA_026402145.1. Taxonomy (NCBI): domain Eukaryota; kingdom Metazoa; phylum Chordata; class Cladistia; order Polypteriformes; family Polypteridae; genus Polypterus; species Polypterus bichir. The sequence goes on along the minus strand of JANRMT010062792.1, from coordinate 119,078,434 downwards.
ATAGTGATAACCTATATTTTGAAATAGTATAAGCAATAATAAAAAATTTGGTGACACTTTTTGGTTTGTCAAAAAATTAAGCTGCATGATATAATGCATCTGTTATTGGCATTACATGTTTAATGCCTCTATACTCCTTACTGCTATGCTTGGCTGGAAACAGGCTTAAGGTAATTTTTTAGTTGGACAGGGAAATGATTTAGATTAAAGTCGCAGTCAAAATTGGGGGATGTTACCAAAGTCAAAAGTTTCACCAAACTACAAAGCCCAAAACATAAATCAAAAATTGCTACTTAGGAGTCACACAAGACTTTCTAAAACTCTAAATCTTTTCTCATATGAACTACTACTACAAAATATTTGTTGAGAGAACCCATTATTTTTGATGATCATGGAGTGCGCTTTATTGTTGCAAGGCTGAAGTCGCCCACTGCAGCTTTTGTTTTTTATACAAAGTAAGTGTATGAGAAAGGATAGATAGATAGATAGTTTATTAATCCCAGGGGGAAATTCACAATATATCTATGGATACACCGGCAACTGAAAATGTCAGGGTCTACAAAAACAAAGAAGTTGTGCCAAGACATAAAATATTCCTAAGCACTAGAAAACAACCTCAAATCACTAAATTAATTGAAGATATGGATTCCATGTATCCAAAAACCTAGAAACAGAAAAATAGATATATAGAATAATGACAGAGAAAACCTGCAAATGGAAAAATACAGAAATATGTGGAATAATCAGAGAAAATGTTTGTTAAAAAAGTTCTAGTTTATAACTTACTAATTTCTGGAACATTCTCCATACTTACTGCTATTAGTTTTGGAATAGTTTTATAGAAAACTGTAAAAGGCAAAGCTTAAAATTAACAGACATCATCTGTTGGCTCCACACTTTGTGAAATCATTAAAAGATTGAATGATAGCCACCTTACTGTATATGCATTCTTTATAGCCTGTCTTCATAAAATGATTGACAACTTTTACCTGTTAATGTTAAAGGCCTGCAGATTACCATTAACATGCATAATTTCTACTTTGATTTTGTCTCAGAGCCGCAGACTTCAATTTGAGGTATTCAAATAAAGGTGAGTTACGCAACCAAATGGTAGTAGAGTTGTTTCAGAGGATCGTTGCAAAGGCTCCAAACTGCAGTCTGTTTTTCAAATTTAGGATCACACTTTGTACTGATAAACACAATTGCCAGGTCTACAATAGAAAAAACGCATAGTGTAAACAATAAAACACCCGGTGACATCAGTTGTGGAATAACTTGTGGAAATACCTGACTTTACAGGATACAGCTGTGATATAAGTAGCAAATAAATTAGAGCTAGCAGTGACTCTTCTTTTGCCTTTACCTTTATGTTTAGTATGACACCAAAGTTTTTCCTTGCACATCTGTGTAGTTCACAGCTAGGGAGAACCTTGATCATAGTTTCTACTTTTTCTAGTTGACCCCCAGTAGATGCATCAGTTAGTTAGTTGTAATTATTCTGTAGCAGGGAATTTAAAAACATTTGTGTTGTGTTCACTCCTCCATTATAGTAGTATATGCAATTAATGATGTTGAAATGAAAACAGTCTGTTATCCTGGGGCATTTTTTATTATATTTTTTTAAACAGACTTTTAAATAATTAGAAGTATAACTGATGTGTTCATCAAAGAATAAAAATTGAAATTATATTTGTACTATTTGACCTGACTACAGGTGAGGGGACACTGGCGCACACAAGTTGCTGCCGCTCCTCCCTGTTAACGACAATTTTCACAAAATTCGCCTTAATTCTACACTTTTTCACACTTGTTTTATTTCTTTCATTGTACGTATAGTTTGTGGATTCAGCCGACTTGAATTGCATGGATTTGGCTTAATATTTACAGATTTTTATGGACTGTACTTTGACTGGCAACAGCTGAGTCTGTGGATCGCGGGACGAGACCTACGAACATTTCTTTGTACCTGGCAATCTAGGACCTCGGGATGATCTGTCTCCGTGATTATATTCGCTATGCTGATCTGCTCCCAATTCATTTTACAGTACTATACGACTGGGATCTGATCTAATGCTCATACTAACCTGGCTTATGGCTCCGGGGCGATCACACATGAAACTACCAAGCGTTACTGTTTGTGGCTGTGTATTGGAACCTCCAAATCCTGCTACCTCCTCCTTCTATACTTTCTGCTGCTTTGCTATCGCCGTTCATCTCATCTACGCTACCACACCCGCCTGTCCTAATGGTTCCGCTATGCTGTGCTGCTTCTCCACTGCTTTTCAGATAAGTATTGCCAAGTATCATGCTAAAATACTCTCTTGACAAACTCCTTCATATTAAACAGTTTGTCCAGAGCAAATGGTCTGATTGGAACATCCTTAAAGATGCCGGTATTTTGCAGCGCCCGAAATATATTCATCACGGGTCAGGTCTCCGCCACCGCCGGGCTGCGAATTAAAAGACAACCGGCAGCATTTGCTCAGGAATAAGCCTTCCTTCTCATGGCCCTGAAAATACAAGTGTCAGTGTGCCAAATTTACATTGTGTGGAAATAAACCCTGATCACGGCTCTGTGCAAAAAGATGCCTCATTAACTTATATTGCACTGTTTAACTCAAGATCCCTTAATGGCAAAGCATTGGTGCTGTCAGAACTCATCACTGACACCAAACTTGATATACTGTGTTTAACGGAGACTTGGCAAAAACCAAATGAATTGGCGTCTCTCACGGAGGCGACTTCACCTGGTTTCACTTTCCATACAGAACCTCGCAACTCTAGACAAGGAGGTGGGCTAGCGGTAATTATCAGAGCAGACTTAAATATCAAACAAATCCCAATTGACTGTCCACTGTCTTTTGAGTGCCTGGCTCTTAAACTAATAACGGAAACAGGTCCTGTCTCACTCATTGTTCTTTATCGTCCCCCAAAATACAATGCATCCTTCTTATCTGATCTGATTGAACTTTTAACCCACCTAAGCTCTTTCAGAGAATTATCTTTCTTGGTGATTTCAACATCCAAATTGACAGTACTACATCTAAACTGAGAAATGAATTCCTATCCTTACTGGACTGTTTTGACTTGACACAACATGTTGATTTTCCCACCCACTCTGGTGGTCATATATTGGATCTGATCTGCACTTCTGGACTATCTGTTGCCAATATTTACAGCACTGATTTGGAACTCTCTGACCATAAAGCAGTATTTTTCACTGTCTCACTGCCTTTACCTCCTCTTACCTGTAAACGACAAATTTCTTACAGAAACCTTAAAAATATCTGTCCCTCTATCCTTTCTGGATCCATTTCTGATCTTTTACTGTCTGCACCTATTCCGTCAACACTAGATAGTCTTGTTGATCACTATAACTCAGCCCTTCATTCAGCATTAGATAAAACAGCTCCTTTAAAACATAAGGAGGTTTCCTTTAAACGTTCAGCTCCTTGGTATAACTCAGAATTGCGATCTATGAAAGCAGCTGGCCGACGCCTTGAGAGAATGTCACGTAAGACTGGCCTCACCATGCACATCCAGGCTTTCTCTGACCACCAAAGAGCTTACAGAGAAGCACTAACTGCTGCTAAGAACACCCACCATGTCAGAATAATAGAAAGTGGCCACAATAACCCAAGGGTTTTGTTTTCTGTAATTAATAAACTACTCGAACCTGCATCTGGCCCAACTACCTCTTCTACTGAAGTCTGTGAGGATTTCCTCCACTTTTTCCGTAACAAAATTAAAAATCTAAATAATTCAACTAACATAAATACATCATCTGTTTATATCTCTCCGTTTTCCCAACCCATCCAGTTCTTTCTCTAAGTTCTCACCAGTCACATCTGCTTTTGTTAATGACCTCCTTTGTAAGATGAGACCGACTACTTGTGTACTGAACCCCATCCCCAGCACACTACTTAAATTCTGCCTTTATGCCATAATCCCGACTGCTACAACAATAATAAACTCATCCCTTAACACTGGCTCTGTGCCGCTCACTTTTAAAATCGCTTCTGTAACCCCAATGTTAAAAAGGTCTGGTCTTGATGCTGACAATCTTAACAATTTCCAGCCTATTTCCCACTTACCTTTCCTGTCAAAAGCTCTTGAGCGTGTTGTAGCTTCCCAGCTCACCAATTATTTAATGTCTAATAATTTGATGGAACCCTTTCAGTCTGGTTTCTGGGTGCAGCACACCCTGCTACGGGTAACCAATGATTTGCTTATGGCAGCAGACTCTGGACAAACCAGCATACTAATTCTATTAGACCTCAGTGCAGCATTTGACACTGTCAGACATGACATTCTACTGTCTAGAATGGAGAACATGCTGGGTATCTCTGGCACAGCCCTTGAACCAGTGGTTCAAGTCCTATCTGACTGATAGGCAAGAGTTTGTTAGTCTTGGCAACAGCAGATCCAGTTTGGCGCCAGTCACACAAGGAGTTCCTCAGGGCTCTGTCCTCGGCCCTCTTCTCTTCTGTATTTATATGCTTCCCCTTGGCCATATTATTCGTAGCTATGGACTGGGCTATCATTTTTATACAGATGATACTCAACTCTACTTCAATGTTAAAAGTGGAACTTCATCAGAGCTTTCTCAGCTCACAACCTGCCTTAGTGAAATTAAAACCTGGATGGAGCAGAACTCGTTAAAATTAAACTGCAACAAAACTGAACTCCTGCAAATTGGGACTAAAATGCAACTTAATAAAATGAGCTCCTTCCCAGTCCATCTTGGCGGTGATCTCATCAGACCTGCCTCTACTGCAAAGAATCTCGGTGTCATTTTTGATTCCTCCCTTTCTTACTCCGCCCACATAAATCACATTAAGAAACTTTCTTATTTTCACCTCCATAACATATCCCGTGTTCGCTCCTTTCTCTCGTTTTCTAATGCTGAGAAACTTGTCCATGCTTTTATCACATCCCGCATCGATTATTGTAACTCGCTGTTGGCAGGTGCCCCTTCTAATCTTACATCACAGCTCAAGCTTATTCAAAACTCGGCTGCAAGAGTTCTTACTCGAACCAGCAACAGCGAGCACATCACACCCATCCTGCTCCGTCTTCAATGGCTCCCTGTGTCTTACAGAATCGAATATAAAATCCTACTAATAACCTACAAAGCCTTAAATGACCTTGCACCAAACTACATCGGTGACCTTCTCCATTACTATGTGCCTGCCCGCTCACTAAGGTCCTCTGATTCTGGCAATCTTGTTGTGCCCCACACTAATCTACACTCCATGGGTGACAGGGCATTCAGCAGCATAGCGCCCAGACTCTGGAATGATCTACCGAAATTAATCAGATCTGCTGATTCCATGAATTCTTTTAAAAATCAACTCAAAACTCATCTGTTCAGGAAGGCTTTTAGCTCTACTTGACTTTATTACCCTTCTCTCAGTTTACCTCTCTGTGAAGATGTTCATGTAACCTGTATGTGTGTGTGCTAGACCATCAATTGTGTTGTCTTTTAGGCTTTCTCTAAATTTACTGTCTTAATCTTCCTTATTTATTTATTTGCTTTGTACTATGCTATATACTGTATACCCTGTTGTTCTTTCTTATATTCTGTAAGTGCCTTGAGCATGGGAAAGGCGCTATATAAATAAATTGTATTATTATTTTATTATTATTTTGCATGCTTTTGCTTTTTATTATCCATTACTGAATAGCCTAATTTTGTTAAAGTTAATAAGGTTACAAAATACACACTATAAATAATGCACTTGTTTTATGTTCATTGTCACAGCAGCACCCTATCTATTATTTGTAGTACTCTGCTTCATTAATGAGGCTTTTTGTAATGCTCCACATCATAATGTAATTTTTTTTTAGATGTTTTGATTCCCGGGTTGACAACAGCTGGCATTACCTCCTCTTGCACCCAGATATTGATAGTCATGAATTTAGATGGACTGGGGTGAATTAGAACACATAATACCAGAGATAGGAGCTTTAATAGTGCTTTGTGCTATTTTATTTAAACACAGGATTGTCTGTAACAAAGTGCAGTGCCCGCTTCATTAAATAATTAAGTCCATAAATAACCAATATAAACAGTGACAGGATGAAGGTAAAACCAGTCAATAAATAATAATTTCAGAAATAGTTAAAACCAGGAATAAAACCACAAACAGAATCTTCTTCATTCATTACAGCCACATTGATCCTTCACTTGTCCCACCCTGCTGTGTAGACCTACACAGGTCTACACAGCAGGGCTGAGGCTCCCATCATTTGCAGTCAGCCTTATCATTGCTCCTGCCCCTACCACTATCCATCAAGGTCCGTCAGGACCAGCACCAATCCTGGCTCTGCCTTCCTTTCACCTCACACAGGTGTATGTAGGATCTCTGACACACCTATATGAGGTCTGTACTACTTCACTGTTTTTATTTTAAAGACAAACATGCACTGCCATGGACCCCTTACTGTCTTCACCATAGATGTTACTTAACCCATGTAGTTTGTATTGATGGCTGAGAAAAAAAAATATTCTCATGTTTTCATGGAAAGTGGAGATAAAAAACTTTCTGATTGAATGGGTATCTGTGGTAACCAATTCTGGACCACATCAAACAGTATAAAAAGTCTATGAAAAAAATGTTATGTTATCAATGTCACATGATTCACACATTAAGTCATTCAGTCAAAATGTATGCATTTTTCTGTAAAATATTGTTAAGTAAATACTGCTGGAGAATCAGAGCAGTGCAAGCAGAATTTGAGAGCTCCAAAACAGAAGAAAGTCCTAAAAATACCCACTAGAGGGGGATATACTGTCAAAACCTCAGTTAGACTTTAGGGTAAACATAGGATTTTTATTAAATAAAAATGATTATTCTCACAATAATGGTCTTTAACCAGAATTAAGCTCTGTAGAGTACAAAAGACAAAATGGAGTTGCTTAAAACAGTAAGGCAAGCAAAGTCCCAATAGAAGAATCCAAAGAATGTTCAAAAGACAAAGCACAAATGTCAAAAATCCAATAAATCACAATAAGCACAGTAGAAAAAAAAATAACTCACTAAAAACTCCTAAGTGCATTTTAGATGTTAATTTGGTACACCCCAAAAACATGTGGCGCAGTGAGGTTGAAGCTTGATTGCCGCATTCACAGGTTGGATCTTGTCCTGGAAACATTTTGGACAATTTTAAAAAAGATGGATGTGCTCGATAAAAGATTTTAAATTGAATGCTTTGCGCATATGGAGGTGGAGTGAATTATGTACATGGCTGCCTTCCGCTCCTTTTCTGAAATGTTGAATAAGAGATCTTTTTCCCACTGTACTCTGGGATCTTTGAAAGGAAGAGATTTTAAAATGTTTTGATATATAATGGAAGTGCTGTCTGAGCCTTTAAGACTGATCAATATTTCTTCTAGAATACAAATAGGTGGAAGGTGAGGTGAGATATTGTTTAGCAAAGTTTCTAATTTGGAAATAGTGGAAAAAATGTGTTGATGGAAAGTTAAATTTGGTGTGTAATTCTGGGTGCAAAGACATCTATATACAAATCTCTAAATTATTTTATCCTGTAAATTTCCAAACATTAAAAACTTTGTAAGTTTGAGAGGGTGGAAAAAGGTGGTTTTCATGTAGAGGTGCCACAGATTAAAGCTTCTCTAATGTATGTTTTGATTGTATATGGTACCATATTCTGCGTAAATGAAGGACAATGAAGGACAATTGGGTTGTTAGTATATTGACGATAGCTTGTATTTACTGGGGTACAAAGCAAGGAATATAAAGAGGTAGTGCAGGAATAGTGCAGGATGTGACTAAATAAACACTAATTTTGCAATTATTTATAGTCTTTTGCAGACTTGCATCTCCTGACTGTTTTAAAATTTTATTTGTGCATTTTTCTTTGAGTAAGAAATAAATAAACCCTAAACCACTTTAAATTGAAATAAAATGTGCTATTCTTAGCCTTATAGACTTGATAATTAGAATGCTGGTGATGTTTAATTTCTTTTTTCTTTTTGTTTACATTTGTGCTAACGGTTTTCTTTGTCAGACATATTTCAAACCCTGTTTTGATCACTTTACAAGTTTTGCTTACGTATACCAATTTAAGCAACTGTCTTTTTTTTTCTTGGTGATCAGCTTTTAAATGTGAGGACTTTTTTGGTATTGATTTATGAGTTCTTCCCTGACTTGCCATCTTTGAAATAGTATTAATAATTAACAAAATTGGAATATGCATTTTATTTATAAAGTGACTTTCCAGTTTTTAACATGTTTGTTGATTTCTGTTTTAACTAGTTAAGCAAAATTAGCAGTTATGTAAAAGTGGCAAAATATTAAAAATATATCATATCATATCTGAGTTAAACTGTGATATTAAAACATAACTTGAATTACAGCTTAACACAGTTTATTTTAATAGCACTGTACTTTTTTAACAAGTTGAAGGTAAAATGTCTATACTATATATATATACTAGCAGAATACCCGCGCTTCGCAGCGGAGAAGTAGTGTGTTAAAGAAGGTATGAAAAAGAAAAGGAAAAATTAAAAAAATAACGTAACATGATTGTTAATGTAATTGTTTTGTTATTGATATGAGTGTTGTTCCCATATATATATATATAT
>JANRMT010062792.1:119028718-119059823 GCA_026402145.1 Polypterus bichir lapradei | reverse complement strand
GTAGCTCTTCCTGGTTTTCTACGTAATGCGTGATTACGTGAGAGGCGTGATGATGTCACACGAAACTCCGCCCCTCGAGCTGAACTCCATTACAGTAAATGGAGAAAAATAGCTTCTAGTTATGACCATTATGCGTAGAATTTCGAAATGAAACCTGCCCAACTTTTGTAAGTAAACTGTAAGGAATGAGCCTGCCAAATTTCAGCCTTCTTCCCATACGGGAAGTTGGAGAATTAGTGATGAGTCAGTCAGTCAGTGAGTGAGTGAGTGAGTGAGTCAGTGAGGGCTTTGCCTTTTATTAGTATAGATGAGTAAATTCTTTGCAAATATTTGTAATGGAGCATTCTTTAGTAAAGAGAAATGTAAAGACCTAGGACCTAATATATAACATCGTCCATAGAATTCACACTAAAACATGGCGTACAAACAAAACTGGAAATGTGCGTACACACGAAAACATCTAAATGCATAAAACTGTACATATGCCAAGTTCTATGCACTTCCCTTTTATATATCACAATGTTCATCAAATTTAACACAGGTGCACGTGCCTACAGCCCTTCCCTGACTCCTCCCAGAATTTTGCATATTTGAATTTGCAAATCGATATAAATAGCCCCTTGCATTCAGTGCTTTGTTAAAAGACAATGGAAAAAGTACATAGAAAAAAGAGGAATTTCAGCAAATCCAAAATAGAAGTAAGGAAAAACATACTATTTCTTGGCTTAAGCAGTGGTATAAGCAACAAAAGGAAGTTATGGAGTGATATGGCAGAGACACTCGAAAGTTCAAGTTCAGAAAATCGCACTGTGCACAAAAAAGAAAAGTGGTCAGATAACAAAGTCACCTTGAAAAGGTGATTTGCAGCCTACCGTCTGTTTATTCTGTTTCAGATAATATTACAAAAGCTGACCCCCATGCTGAGGATGTGATGATGGGGCTGCTGTGCCCTGCACATCTTCTGGCTCTGGTTACACACAAACCTCTGCCTCGGAAACTGCTGAGCAACCATCTGGCTGTGTGCTGATGGTCGCTGTTCTGGAGTCACAAAATGCAACAGTGTATGCTTTAAGAGATGTGGCAAATCAATTAAGGAATGTAAATGCTGTTCTATGTAATATTGACCACAATTTAAATAAATTGATTAAAAATAAATGCTGCATCTGATTACCTGTTTTTACATTCTGCTAATTACATTCAAATGAAGCTGTAACGATTAGGCTGATGATTTGGTAGGTCAGGGTCAGGTTCATCATTCCGTATCTCTTTGAGTACCGGAAAGATACGATTGTGTGCCACTTTATGCAGCACACTACATACTTGCACACTGCAACACACTTTCTGTGGACTATACAGCAGCACATTAATAGAGTGGAAATGCTTTCTATTTACATAAGCAAATTAATTCTCTGAAGGCGCCTTTATAGTGTAGCGTCTGTGCCAAGCACCACAATGGATCAGTTCTCTGCTTTTTACATGGCTCTTTGAAGTGACTTACTATCCGTAAAAGAACTACTTGCCTTTTGCCACACTAGTTGGAAAAACCACCTGCGACTGTGCGGAGCTGCCGTTTTTATAGGCACTCCTGCTATATATGATGTGATGCCAGCTCATTCTCATGGTGATTCATCCCTGGCTGACGTAACTTGTCCTGCACAATAGCAATGTGCATGCAGTTGACCACTCCAATTACATTTGGAAAACCAGACGTTGCTGCGAATTGCACTTTGATGTTTCCCAGTTCAACCACATTGTAAGGAAATTTTATCTCTCTGGATCACAGGTGGATAATACCATCCTTTACAGCTGGCATGGCTCAATTCAGTGATGTTTGAAAAATATCCAGTCATCAGCAAGTTCATATTGAAAAGCTCCTGTGGCTAAAAGCTCAACAGTCGACAGAACTTGCAAAGGAGCAGGTAGAGCACAATTCCTCAAAGTCTGCCTTTGTAAAGCTGGTGCCAGTTCAGCACACAGCTCATGGAAATCAAAATCAACTTAGAAGCCAGTCATCATCATCTCTAAACACTTGCTCTCTTATAATTCTTCCATTTGTGATGTAATGATGGAATAGTTTGGCCATTCTGTGCACCATTATATTGTTACAGAATGATTAAACTCAAGTGAATTAAATTTGTAAACAATATGCAGTTAATTTTTGGTGTATTTCATAAATCCAGCATCATTGATGCAAATCTGGAAAAAATGAAATGACAAAGAAACAGTAGCACTGCTTTGACGCTGGGTGCCGGCAATTTGCAAAACCGAGCAGACACTGGCATATGCACGGTGTAAGGCTGCTGTGAAAATATGTGTTTTTTTTTTTTGTGCATACTCACCATTTATACATGAGGCCCCTATACTTCACCTTGACTACTGCATATGATTATATAAAGGTATATAAAGATCTTCTAATCATTAATGGTGATTTCTACACTATATCGCTGAAGCTAAAAATATCCAACAAAAACCAAATCCGAAAACAAGTCAATCATTTAACCATTGATTGATGACATAGTGGTGTTCAGAAACGGAACGATTTAACTGTATTCCTCAAGTTTGTACTTTGAACTTATCTGAAACTCTCATATTCATTCTCAGTTTTCCAAAATGATCGCTTATACTGGCCATGCTTCAGTTCCCCCAGAGATACATGGTTTACTACCTCTTAACTCCAGGAGCATGGAACATAGCCATAGATGGCCATATAAACATCCAAGAAGAGTGACTGCTGGGCTTGGGGGTCCCTTTTTGTATTCTTTGCTGCAGTCATGATCATAGTTGCTAATGGGTGTCCTACACTTTCTTTCCACGCCTCTCATTTTAGATAGCCACGCACCAAGACCTGCCTCTGAGCTGTTTACATTTCTTTAAATTGTTTAGGGATCCAGTACTCATATGCAGGGTACCACAGCTACCATGTTGTGGAAAGGTGATGGCACTCAGTCCTCAAGTATGGTGCAAGAATAGAACAGCCTTACCTCGCAGTGTATCCACACACACTCTCCTATATCCATCGAGCATACACCAAGCTTTCTAGACTCACACACAATGTCCATTTGGCATATAATTTCATTTCAGTTATTTCATTTTTTAGCTTGACATTACTAGTATCTAATGAGTAAATCAGTACATAACTTTTTAAATGAAGCTCTAACAGTTCAAAATCCAAAAGTTACAATATGGAATATACCTCATAGCCACTTTATTAGATACACCCACTTATTGACACAAACAATTCTAACCCAATATGTGAATCTTATAGACTGATTGAAGAAGATTGGTTGCTGACCTGCCAAACATTAGAATGGACAGAACACTTAATTTGTGCTAGACATGGTGTCCCAGGATCTCAGAAGCATGGGATTTTCATATTCTTCAGTCTGTGTTGTTTCTAGAAAATGCTACAATAAATAAATAAATATCCATGAATGTCAGTTCTGTGGACAAAAACAACCTGTTAATGGGTTAAACCAAATGAGAACAGCCATACTTGTTAATGTTAACAGAAAGGCCAGAAATGCTAATTTTTTTCAAGAGTCATACAGTATGCAGAAGGACATCTCTGAATATGCAATGCATCAGACATCAAAATGATGGGCTACAACAGGAATCATGTCAGTGAAGTAAAAGATGAAGCTACAGTCTAATATTGATCACTAAAATATTATGATTAATATTAATGAGTTGAAAAACATAGAGTAGGGGCAGAATTTGGAATCATCTCAAGCTGATTAAGAGACTTAGCTTGAAACTGAATCCTGAAGGAACCTACAAAGGTTACAGAAGGGATCATGTGACAGGAGAGCATTGCAAAGCAAAAGTAAACAAAAAAAGCACAAGTTAATGTAAAGTACAAATAACAAGTCAGTGCCTTTGAGAAAATAAAAGATCTGTATTTATCATACAGAGTAATAGAGCTTTCTGTAGCCTCACGCCTAAATCAGTCTTTAGTTGAAAGTGCTCCTCTGTTTAGCTAGAGTAGACAGGGGGAGTGCAATTGTCGATGATTTCTAAAGGTCTATTTGATGGTTTTCTCTAAATGACTGTTTCCAAATAATTTAAACCAACAGGTCAGAGCTAGCCCTCCTTATCAGATTAGGTTTGCCAGCTGTACTTGTGGTATTGCCATTTCAGTAGCACACTGACACTTAAAAAATTGCACCTGCTACCACGGGCTGATAATATTTCATTACCAGATTCCTACATACTTCAGAGGAACTGGATCTAACCTTTTGCATAGATCCTTTCACTAGTAGTCTTCTCTAGCTTATTATTCATCTACATCCCTAGATAACTCTAGTTTCTCTCCAACTCTACATCCTCTTAATCATTAATGACAGAAGAGGGAGAGCCCTTGCATATCCTGACATTCACCAGCATCTCCTTTTCACTTACCAGTGTTGAACTTCAGCTTATTCCATTTATTGTATATTGTTCCGATATATATTAGGACTCTACTTTTCTACTAATAATATATCGGTGTTATGTATGACCATATTAATTTATTTTTGTTACTTTTCATTATTATTCTTACCTAATTGAATTTATTTTTCATTTCTTGAAACTAATTCTATGACATCTTGTAAAGTATTTTGAACTACATCCTGTATATGAAAATGTGCTATAGAAATAAATTTTTTCATTGTTGGTGCTGTTGATGTTTGTACAACTCAACAAATTCCTACACCAAAGTCCAGTACTGATACTTCTACCCTTCGCTGATACCTGAGGAATACAGGATGAACAGGCAAGAAACCAATACCAACACCGGGGCATCACTGCTGTGTATCACCATGTCTGACACACAGCCCATATAAGCAGTGGTATGACAGTCAGGCAGTCCATACTTCAGAGTAGCACGGATGAATCTGTCTGTATTAACAGTAGCTTCTCCACAACAGTACAGACTGTATTGAGTTGAATGTACTGAAGAAATCAAAAAGCATGATCCTCACAGTACTCTCTGCTTTGTCAAACTGGATGTAGGATCTCTTCAGCTGGTATATGACAGTGTTTTCTAGTCCATTGTAGGCAAACTTCAGGGTTTCCAGTGCTGCCTCACCAAATGTTCTGAGGTGAACCAAAACTATCTAGGTTCATGATATGTGATATAAGAGCAACCAGTCAGTTGTCATTTAAGACTTTCAAATGCCTTTTCTTGGGGAATGGACTGTGTGTATTCCACGACTGGAGTTGAAACTTTGATAGGGAACTCTACAAAACCACTCTGAAAATACTTTCAGCACCCTTGGGTTCTCATCAGACTCTGCAACTTTGTCTTGGGTGGAATCTCATCATTTCTCTTTTACTATTTCATTTGCAATGAACGCCAGTCCAGAGTGGCAGAGAAGTAATGAGAGGAGAGAGGGAGTCCTTAGAGCACTATAGGAAATTGTGAAGGAAAAGTGATTTGAGGTCATCAATGTGGTAATGCCTGTGACAGCAGAGATTGTTCAGGGTTGTGGAAAGGGGGTCTTAAGAGAGAATATGCAGAATCTATATTTAACCTGTTTAAAGATTAGTTAAGCTTGTTGGTCTTGTCACTAATATCTACTACAGACTATCTGGTGGACTGTTCATACCCTATAAAGTTCTTCAGACGTTCCACACCTCCCACAAATTCCTCTGTTCCAGTTTGTCCTGTACTTTTTTCCTGTCCATATCTTCAGCTTCTTTGGAACCAACTTTCATATTTTTGTACTCATTTTACTTACCTGTAACCTGAATTAAAGGCTTTTTGCTTCCAGTTAATAAAGCAGCTTTGAAATGAGGTGAAATTTGGGGAGGTTTGTAGCATGACTGAGTGGCTGTAGGAACTGCCTGATGCTATTGAGTCAGATCAAAATCTCTAAGCAGGGCTCGCAGCACCTTGTTACACTCGTGCATTGAATTATGGCTGAAGGAAAAGGGGCACCTACCAGGCGTCAGAGTGGTATAGTTAATAAAGTCAACACTAGGTCTATAATATTAATTAAATCATGGTGGGAAATGTTGGGGCAGGATAAAAAATTACATAAAATCAACTTGTTTGTTTGATTGATGTTTCAGGAATAATACATTTACTTCCTTATCCATCCTTATTTCATTTCATGTACATTACATTTTTATAATAAATAAAATAAAAATCCAAGGCTTAAAGTTTTGCTTTCTGAGAGATATATCATAAATATCAACTTTGAATGATGAAGTCCAACAGGAAACATTACCTTGTCTGGTGATTTTAACAGGTAAAATGAAAGAGACACAGGTACCTGCTATAGAGTTAAAATATGACCCTTAAGTCTCCACTTTGAGGTAAACATTATTTTGTAAGGTTAAACTTATGCTTATCTAGAATACTGTAACAATGTATACAATAGGCAAAGTGAACATCTTGACCCTTTTATTCTTTGTAAAGCAGGCTGTCTTAAATAACAGTCAGTGCTTCAGTATTTGTTGTCAATAATTAGAGTGTATCAAACTCAAGCATGAATGTTTGTGAATGTCACTTTAAATAAATTGCATTAAATACAGCAACTAAAGAAAATGCAGATAGCAGCAACAGTTACTTCCATCATATTTTTAAACTTGAGGTTTAGGGCTTTTAGTGAATGTAATAAAAATGTGCAAAGTTTAACAGTTTTCTTTCTCCATGTGGTTCAATGCACAGCTGAGTGAAGAACTGAAGCAGCATCTCAATCAAACCATGACTGAAAACTACGCACAGCCAGGAAAAAATCACATCACACATGCTGTTGACAGACTCCAACAAGACGTAAGGGAGCCTTCTGTGTTTTTCAGTTTTAAAGAGACCACAGTGGCATCTGTTCTCTAATACAAACCAGTTTTGTTTTTTTAAGTTGTGCAATATTTATTTTATTATTGTTAGTAATTAATATTAATTTAATTTTTGTGCAAATGTAACATTTTATTTGCATAGAATGCTTAAATACCGAATGGCAATTTTATTAAACATGTATTAAAGGGTTAAGTAGAAATGACTAAATTTACATGAGGATTATATAATAAACTATTTTATATGAATAATGAAACTGAACTATTTAAAAATGTATTTTAATGCATTGACTTTTTTTATATGCATGTGTGTTGAAGGCATTTATGAAGCTTGCTAGAGCTCTACACCTACTCAATATTTTGTATGCATATGTGGGTGAGAACAAATTAACAAAAAGCCCATGAAGTGACAATTGTCAACGATTTAACATGAGCTGATTTTCCAGGAATATACAGAGTATACTATGTCTGTTTCTGTTAATTTTGTTAGCTTAAAAAATACAGTTACTGCAAAGATAGCTTTGGCTGTTACACTTCTGTTTTTTTAACAAAGCTTTGTATTAAAATCACAACCACAAATAGTAATACATTAAGGGAAGCAGATAATTTTAAATAATTATTCCTCATTAAAATAAATGTTTATGGTCAATTCTCTATAGTGTCCCAGAGTTGGCAGTGCTTACCTCTGATGAGCCAGGACGGTGACCCTCTAAACACCTGCGTGACATTATCCAAATATAATGTAACACAATGTTCTCAAATTACCCAAATTCAATACATTTTGTTCTGTGGACAGACACAACCACATTTGTCTAGAAAAACGTTTGCAATTGGCAGTTAATGTAACACACCCCTTTGGAAATGTGGGAAAGAATCCCCCACAAAAAACAGACTCCAAACAGACAACTGCTAAGTGTGGGAACTGAACTAAGACCACTAAATCAGTAGTGCAGCAGTGTAATCAACTGCACCACTGTGCTGCCATCCACTGAATGTTTTTCATATATATTATATGTGACATTGATTTTCTATAAAGGGTGCTTTGATTACTTAATATTTCTTAGTTTTTAAGATTCTAATATTTTACCTTTAACTATTTCCTATTTTCTTTTCAATCTTTTTTTAAAAGAACAGAACTGGATAAAAGGCAGAAATATGCTCAACTCAGTGTCAAACATATTAGATGCCAGGCCAGTACAGTGGAACCTCGGGTCATGACCATAATTCATTCCAAAACTCTGGTCGCAATCTGATTTGACCCGAAGTAATTTTCCCCGTAGGATTGTATGTAAATACAATTAATCCGTTCCGGACTGTACGAGCTGTATGTAAATATATCTTTTTTAAAGATTTTTAAGCACAAAAATAGTTAATTATACCATAGAATGCACAGTGTAATAGTAAACTAAATGTAAAAACATTGAATAACACTGAGAAAACCGTGAATAGAGAAAACTAATATTGCAAGAGTTCACGCTATAGCCTTATGAACTGCCCGCTGTAAACACTTTTTTTAAAGAGTTTTAAGCACAGAGAAAAAAATGAACATTTGAAAAATCTGTAATTTATACAAAAACTAACCATAAACAACCTAGAAAACTAACCTTGCATGAGTCGAGTTTTGGCATGAAAGAAGTGAGGAGGGACTAGGTGGAGAGGAGATTACAGTTTTGAGGTAAAGTCTGTGACTATGCGGGTTCGCTGCATGCTCCCATCTCGCTTCCGGCAGCCCTTAAACCTGTTACCATCAGTAATGTTACCGATGAGCACGACAGTGAGACACTACAATGGAGCAATCCGATGGTGCAAAAAGTGCCAAGTGCTTTTACTAAAATCAACAAAACAACAATCAAAAACAAAGTCCAAATTAAAGTGCAGTGCTTTCAGAATCCTTCAATAAATAAATGTTCCCATAAAAGTAGAAGTGAAGTGAAGGTTAAAATCCAATAAAAAAAAGTCTTCATTAAATACGAGATTAAAACAATGCTGGAAGCAGTCTTTTTAAAAACAAGCCCGGTGCATTCTTTAACTGCCTTTTCACGCTCTCTTTCTCTCTCGCTTGTTCGCTGCACAGGGAATGCACAGGGAGAGACCGAACACGTGCAGAAATCATCAGCGCGTATGAACCAAAAGGGAAACTGGCTTGTTCGTCGAGTGTTTGGTCATGAACAGATGCAAAGTTTGGCGAATTTTTTGGTCGTAACCCAATTTGTACATATTCCGAGATGTTCATGACCCGAGGTTCCACTGGTGGTATAGTATGGTGGTATAGTATAGTATGGTATAGATCTGATCATGCACACTTGAACATGCTCATTAGGAAATAAACTTTGTACAGATTTCAATTATAAAACAAGCTCCAGCACAAGCTGATTCACTGTTTTTCTAGAGTGAGTAATATTAGAACACTCTTTTCTGTTGCAGTTGATAGTTGTAAATTACTTTTTCACACAGGGCCATGTAGGTTTGGATTTTTTTTCTCCCTAAATAATAAAAAACATCATTTAAAAACTGCATTTTGTGTTTACTTGTGTTATATTTGACTAATGGTTACATGTGTTTGATGATCAGAAACATTTTGTGTGACAAACATGCAAAAGAATAAGAAATCAGGAAGGGGGCAAATAGTTTTTCACACCACTGTATATCTAGTATTTATTATTGATATAATATTATACTGTTGTTTGTTTACTGGTGTGTATTGCTTTTTTAATTTCTAAACCTTTGTTTAGTAATCTGCATCTTTGGTACATATACTGTATTGGCTCTCATTTATCTGTACCAAGGAGTCTAGCTTCAAATAGTTTTCATTTTACTGTAAGGTATAGTGACAATAAAATTAAGTGAATAAATATCTGCTTAACTCAGTGATAACTACTAACAATATTGTATCGTAGAATAGAAGGATACACCACATGAAACACCCAATAACTATTCCTACCAGTGAAGTTGTGTTCCATTTGGTCACTCCGGTTTGTATGGATACATAACCATGTTTCACATGTAAAGATATGTACATTTACTGTGATCAAAATAAGTAAACATTTAGAGTTAAGTGTGTCTGTGTTTCAGTATGGTGAAAAAAAGACACTTTATACCTAATAATGTGTAGTAATTGAATTATTTAATTGCAGTGCAGAATATTAACTCTCCCAGTGAAAGAATTTATTTAAAGAAAGTTTGGATTAAAGAAATAATAGTGATGCATAAGAGGAAAGTGTATGGAAACGCAGTTTTAAATTACATGTATTTAATTCAACAAAAGTTAATTTTGTTTACTTCTCCTATTATATAATAGGTATATACTATGGTTTATTGGGTTATTTTTGTCACATGTACAGAGTATAGTGAAATTCCTGCCTACATGTACTAGTCAACAAGCAAGTGACCCCCATCCTGCATCATAATCAGTGAGAATAACTAGCTTACCTCCAAACATTTGTATTTCCTACCTAAAAAATCTGAGAACGTATTTGTCATTAACAGAGTAACAGAATATGGACATTTATATCACATAGTTGACCCAGAATACAGGATTACCCAACTCAGTAATGGAAATATAATATTAATTAACTGCAAAAAAAAAAACATGGTGGATGTTCGGCAAAGACAAAACTGCGTGGTTCAGGCACAGGTAGGGATAGTGTGTTTTCCTTGTGGCATCTTAAAGCTTAGTTAAGCACCAAAGAGAAACAGACCTTTTCATCCTCACAAAACTAATGAGAGGAAAAAGTTGAGCCATATGTGAAGGATTTATTAAAAGAAAATGTATTTCAATTAAAAGTTTCTCAAATACATCTGATCATTAGAAGCAGACCAGACTATTAACTGCTTTACATGGGGGAACTATTATGAAAGGGTCAAAATTTAGAGTTTAAATGGTTAGTACAGTAGATCAGAGACTACTGCAGGTATATATCTATGTCTAAATAACTAATAAGTGTTTATCTGCTTTATTTTCCCCAACGATAAATAACACTATTAATATATAATTTATTTTTAGAGATGTAACAATTAGGAAACAGAGAAGTAACCAAATCACTCAGAATAAACAGTAAAAAGATAACTTAATCAGACTTTCTCAGGCTGAAAAGCAGTACCAAAATATGGGAAAGATTCAAAGAGACCAATAAACATCTTTCACTATTATGTTTATCATAAAATCTCTATAACTTCTCTAGAGAACTATAATAGCTAAAAGAGAATGCTTCCTCAGAAAAGCTAAAGAATTCTATTACTTTTGGCAGCATTCACATAAAAAAGGATAAATTCCCAAAAAAGAAACATTACTTTTGTTGAAGAATGCTGAACCCAATTCAAAAGAAGGAGTGACAAAGCAAAGAGAGAGAACAAAAAACATTTACTAAAGAAATAGTATTCCAGCAATTTGACTGGGACAATAGCATCATTTAAATAGTGCAGCCTTTAGAATTGCCTGTAAAATTCCCACCCTCTAAATTCAATTAACAAAAAGGAATTCACTAAAACACAAGCAGGCAATAACAATCATTTAAATTAATTAAAACAATCAACACATGCCAAGGTAAAATAAATAACACCATTAAGCATATGTTAAAAAAATGAAGAAGGTAATCTGCAAAGAAAACTGCAACAAGTATATGTCATGTTGGCATTCAAGGTTAGACTTTTAGCAAAGCACCACTTTGTAACAGTATGTTTGCTACCTTATTTATGTATGCAGTCTCAATTGCACAGATCATCCATTTACTGTAATGTCATCAAAAGATCTGAGGATGTTGTCATTATTATATTTATCTGTACAGTTAAGTGGAGAGTTAAGTGTGAGCTGAAGCACTGATCGACCTCTGATATTGAAATATGCATGTATTCTATCTTTAATACCTGCCCGTTGAAGGTTGTGGTACACATTCCTATATTACTATGTTTAAAGACCAGCTTAGAGAGAGAATTTGTATTAAAAGAAGCTGTAGTCAATAAATAGCTTCTTAAAATATAGAGGTCTCTTTTGTTTAGGTGTTCATTTGCAATGTATACCTGTTAATTGGTCAAAAGATAATAGACATCGTGGAGGCTGGCCCGGACACAGACAGGCGGACACTGATGGTTCAAACACTAACACACGTTTACTGTATTGTACATATTTACAAATAAAGTGACACACAACCCCAAAGTCCAGGCCTCTACCAAAATGATGCCTCTCTTCAGGCCGCCTCCTTTCCTCTCCTCCCAAGTTCTGTCCTTCTCCGCTCCCGACTTAAGCTCCCGAATGGAGGGAAGCGGCACCTTTTATAATCACCCGGATGTGCTCCAGTTGCCTCCTGATTAACCTCCACCGGCACTCCCCAGTGTGGCGGAAGTACCAGCCGCGCACCCGGAAGTACTCCAGGTGTCCCTGGTTGTCTTCCTCCCCAGCACTTCTGGGTGTGGCAGAAGTGCTGAGTACTAGGGCTCTCCAGGCATCGGGGCGCCCCCTGGCAGTGACCACGGGCCCCTATAGGGTCCCCAAAGCCACCAGGGCAGTCGTCCCCTTCATGGTCTGGAGGAGGCGTAGTCCCTCCTCCGGTCCTTCCAGGCATCCCGGCTGAGTGCCACCCCCAGCCGCTTGCCACAACATATAAATAAAAACAAATTAATTTATTGCAGTCATTATCAAGTTTTACATGAGATTCTCATAAGCCTCTTCGTCACCTGTATTTGCATTCTTACTAATTTTGTTGTTCTAAACAATTTATTGAATTTAAGAAGGTAAAATGTTTTTCATTAATATTCAGAAATTGACTTAGACATTTCAGTTTCTTGCAATTAGCTGTTTGGTTTCACTGTCAACATGCTTTTATCCCCTGTATTGCTGCATGAGAAAGAGTGTCCCCTGTTATATCTTATATATTGAAGGTGTGAAAAGTGTTTGTTACTCTGATAAATTGAAGCAGCTGCTGTCTAACCATAAACCCCAGTAGCAGTGCAAAGACCTGGCCCCTGATCTTTTAGTCATTGGCATGACAAGCAAAAAACAAGCAATGTAATAAAGCTCATGCAAGGATAGGTTCCTTGTAACTTGATAACTATCTGTAGGTGAGGTAACACTTAAAACTTAAAAATTACACTTGCTGACTAGGGGAATAAAAAGTGTTCCAGTGGTTGTAGAAAATAGTTATGAACAGGGATTTTAAGCATGAAATGTCGACTTGTCCTCTAGCTCCCTAAGTCAACAATAAAGTCAGGATCCTTTTGTACTGTGCCTCCAATGTGTCATGAAAATTAGACTTGGAACAATTTATTGCTCTGTAAATTCAGAGTGACATCTGAGTAGTAAAATAACATTGCCTTGCCCCCTTTATCGGAGTGGTACTATGATTTAATATTGGCAGTAACAACAGCAAAATTCATCTCTTCACTTTTTCACTTTATAAGATTATTTTCTAGTACAGAACACTTCAGCTACTCCTAATAATAACTGTTAAGTTTTATCTCCATCAAGCACTATTAGCAGACACAACAGAAAATAAAAGACTTCCTTTAGTCAAAGATAATTGGAGTAGATAAAAATAAATTTAAAAATAGTCTGCTTTGATTTATACAAGTAGCAATCTTCCCACATAGGTTTAATAATTTTTGTATTTTATTTGCTTTTTCACTTTCCGAGATTTCTTTCTTTTTATCTTTCTTAGTTCAAGTGTTGTGGAAGCAATAACTTATCTGACTGGGAAACAAGCATATACATTAACTCCAAGGAAGCAGATAACCGAGTGGTGCCTGATAGTTGTTGTAAAAGTATTACACCCAGCTGTGGACAGAGAGACCACCCGTCCAACATTTACAAAGTGGAGGTAAGCTGTTTCATAACATGAATATAATAAACCATTTCTAAATGAATATGAGATTTGCACCTGATCACTGAGTAAACTCTTGGAATTGCTAGTTAAACATTAAAGATTGTTTTTTGTAAATCTATAAAAAGTCAACTGTGTGTAGTAAAAAAACAAGAAGATAAAAGGAAAAGTCACCATGAAGCCAGGCTGAATAAGCTGTTTCCAAACAAATAATGGAAATACCCAGGATTAAAAAAATCATGAATTATAAAATGATTAGTAATTTTGCTCCATTTCTTCCACGTTTCTAAAATTCTGCTACTATTGAGCTATGAAGGTTCAAGTATTGTGTAAGATGTACCACACAAGGAATTCCAATCCTAGCATCTTTATTTGTTTTAATGAAATTCAAAGCAAAAACAGTTCCCACAAAATAAAGAGGAAAATCAAAAGTATACACAAAAAATCACTTCCTATCTATAATGCTTTAGTTTCAGGCATACATATCTTGGTTATGTTTCTTTAAGTTATTGTTTTCATTACTATTTACGGTCAAAAATCTGTATGCTTCTACACCTTTCCATCTGCAAGCAAACAATATAACTTATTCTTCTGTTACATCAGTATTGATGCAGGGCTATTATATTTATATATTGACTTTCAAGGGAAAAGTTAGTATCTTTTATTACATACAGTATTTGGTTATGTAAAGCTAACATTCTGTTATAGCAAAGCAAATACATGGTTTTAACATTACCTTATTAGGAATGGCATTTAACTTTTATATTTACCCTTAATTGTTTATTTCAAAGGGCAGAGACACTTACTATATATTAATCAGATTAAGAGCCATAAATGATTTCAAAACACTAAATATTGCTGTGAAATACAATTTAACCGCAAAACAAATATTTCTGATTTCAATTATTTGCTCTTTCTTGTATCAGACAAAGTTTATTCACTAATCTGTCCAATATACTGGTCTCACTTCTTGGGGCTCCACCCACAAGAAACATGGAACATAACTACATTTAAATTGGCAGTACACTATTATCATATATGCATAAAACCAACAGGAATAATACAAAGACATAAGAAATAATAATTCAGAGTGAATAAAAACAATAATATAACATAATACAAACAGATACTTGACACTTCTTTTTCTTCAGAGCTGTGCTGTGGAACATCTGTATTTTACTACTGCTGTAACATCCACTTTTATTACTGACACAATATTAACTGTATGTTTCTGCAGCTTACCACAGTCTTCTCTGATGCAGTCTCTTTCCTTCAATTAGCCATCCCAGGGCAGTCTATGTGTTCCACTAATTACAACATAAAACATTCTAAAATGTATACATACTGTTATTATTATTACTGTTACTATTAACTAACTGGATAGTGATCTTCAGATGAGGCTGAATTCTCAGTCTTTATTCTGAAGCATTATTTTGCAGATGAGGTTATATGCAGTATACGCTACCGGTCAAAAGTGTGACTTGGACAATATTATACTGTAGAAAGTTGTAAGTTCCAGTGATAATGGCAAGAAAATGACAAGTAACAACTGAAATTAGACAGAGCATTATTACCCTTAGAAGTGTAGGCCTTTCATTTAGAGAAATTTCAAAAAAAAAATCAGTGTCAGTGAGTATGGTGTCCTACACAGTCCAAAGGCAATTGGAAACTGGAAAAAACTCTGATAGGAAGAGATCTGGCAGACCCAAAGTGACAACCCAATCAGAAGACAAATTTCTGAGGGTCACCAGCTTACGTGATAGGTGCCTTACAGCACAACAGCTTCAAGAATAGTGGTTGAAAAAAAACAAGTCTCAGTTCCTACTGTGAAGACAAGAGTTTGTGCTGCAGGTTTGACAGGGCAAGTGGGAGTAAGAAAGCCATTCCTTAAATGACCAAATAGGACCTTGAAATACCGGCTGTGGAATACTGCAGACTGGAAGAAAGTGTTATGGACAGATGAATCAAAATTTTACATCTTCTGTTCATCACGCAGGGTATTTGTACGCAGTTCAGTTGGTGAAAGGATGGTTCCTCGGTGTATAACACCAACTGTCAAACATGGAGGAGGAAATGTGATGGTCTGGTGTTCTTTTGCTGGAGGCAGATTTGGTGACTTGCACAGGGTGACCGGCGTTCTTAATCAAAAGGGGCACCACAGTTTGGCTGTTATATCAGCAAAAGGTGGCTACTTTGATTATTCATACATTTGAATAACATTTTGTACACTTAATTATTCCTTGACTTATTACACTTGCCATTGTTTATTTGTTCTCTGCCTTGACCTCTTGAAAAAATAAGACATTAAACTTTGTACATTTCCATAAATATTGAGAAAACTGAGGTGTTCCTAAGATTTTTGACTTGTAGTAATATAAATTTGGCAGTGTGGTAATCAGAATTTATATGTAGAAAGCTTAGAGCTAAAAACCTACTTGTATTTAAAAAAAATATAATGGAGATTCCAATGAGAAATTTGATTTTATTGAAGTTATAAATGAGATCAGAACTAGGAAGGTGTACTTGAGATATTCTCATTACATGCCTTGAACTTTCCTATTCGGAAATATACTATCTTGACTAATTTGTCTGCCCATAAACTATAGTAGAAAGATAGCAGTTTCTGTGTACCACTGAGCTATACCGTTGTCAGTAAAAATGGTTTCAAAAAATGTTTGGTTACCCCTATTTCTTGGTGTGTTTTGCTGGCATTGGGAATTGTATGTCTTGTGTCTAATTGACATGATTTCGAAAATATTAATTATAAGCCTCCAAAGAATTTATAAACAGGGCCTACATTAGGTGACTTGACCCCAAACTCCAATAGCTGGCTTCAGCCTACATAGGCCTAAAAGTGACCTCACTTGTAAAGATCAAAATACTCCTTTAGCATTCTATGATAATAATAATAATAATTGTCACAAGCCGCTTAGTAGTTTGGGATTGACCAAGACCTGGAGTTGGTGCAGGCAGAGTTGAAACAAAACATTTAGGCATTAGAAGGCTTTAAAAAACCAGATGTTTTTTTACAACATGCCTTAGAAGAAAAAAAAACTTCTGGTGCAGGAATATATACGGTGCACACAAAGTAAAAATAAATGAAAATAATCCACCAAATATTTCAAACAAATAGTTCTATGTACAAAAATAATCTGAAAAAAACAAAATACCCAAATATATTGATTTACCCCAAAGTAAATATTATTGGTCTAGGACAAAAAAAAGCTGCCTTAACACTATTAAAAAAAATAAGGCTGTAATGCAGCCTTGAATAATTCACCTCTTCTACATCCTGAAAAAATAGGAGCCTGCACTGACTAATAGGAGTCAATTAAACACCCCTAAATCAGCCAGCTAATGAGCGTTCAGCCCCTCTCTCCAGTGAACACTATCCCTTTAAATCTTTGTTCTCTGTCACTGAGCTAGGTTAACCAACCCCTAGCAGATGATGTTTGAACCCTTATAAAGAGGACATCATTTACCTCTAGAACTATCCTCTAGAACTGGATGGAACTAACTGTTGCCCTAAAGTGGGAAAACAACCTGTGCCACCCTTTATTTGTGAGAAGCCAGCCAGTGAATACACAACTACAGTGACCCTAATTGTGCAGACAACCAATATTAAGTGCTTTCATTTAAATTCCTTTGCTCTGTTTTCCCTGTTGCTGGAACGGCATTCATTAAATTTCTCATTGTGTTGCTATGCGCTTAAGAGTTGTGCGAGTGTGAGGTGTATAAATAAATAATACAATGTCAATATTATGTTAAAAAATGATGTCGAAAATACCCTTCTAGTGAGAGGAAATGAAAAACATTAGGAAGAAGAAGAGCAAAATCTTTGTAAATAAAGATATTTATTGATATACATGCAGAAAAGTACAAAAATTAGCAAAAAATGCAGCAGAAGACAAAAAGGGTTTGTGTTAAAGGCAGCTCAAAGTAAACAAGTACCAAAATATCAATCCAGTAGTCAGAATCCACAAAATTGAAGCAAAATACAGAAAGCAGAAAATCAGTACTTACTCAGGAAATGCACTCTAGAAAATAACAATAAACCACTGAAAGATCGTCTTCCAACTTCAGACTGTAATGGCTGAGGGTGGGCCTTCAGCAATGACATCAGAGTGGCCCCACCTCTTGGGGTTCCACCCACAAAGTACAAGGAATGTAGGGGAACCATATATTATACTTAGAAATTAAATAGTAAATAAACATGGCAAAATAAAAAAAACATAATTACAGTAATCATGTGAAAAATAGTACTTTAAAATAAGAAAAGAAGACACGGAAATGGAAAATAAACAGAAGCCGGGGAAAACACATCCCAGTTGAAAAATGACACTAACATATGGCATGTGTGCAATAAATTGAGGTATTCATGTCAAGGTTTTCTAGGTCAGTATAGTGGCATTTCTATTACCCGTGGTTAAGAGTGATCTTTAAATTCACTGCTTTACTGTTGGTATTATTTTTCCTAAGCAGTCCACCTACTGTTATAGGTGCAGGCCTTTTAATGTGAGTTTAGCATCCATGTAACGTTTTCTTGTGTCTTTCCTGTTTTGCAAGAAGTTTCTTACAAGTAGCAGGTGTCTATTTCCAGTTGTCTGAGCTCTAGTTGGGTGAAATAACTCGTGAGCTTGACAGTAAGAGTTTTACATGGATATTGTAGGAGGATTTAATGAGAAGTGTAAGGAGCCAACAGTATGCTGTGCCTTTTTATGTGAATCTCCATTGCACATCAGTTCTTACATGAACTATTTTGCCCCTGTGAATGACTAGTGGGGATGGTACTCTTTACTCTAAACCCTATGACCAGCATCTTTGTTTTACTGAGGTTAAGGGTTCAATTATTGTCTTAAAACCACTGTGTCAGCAAGTAAACGTCCCCTCTGTATGTGGTCTCATCATTGTTGGTGATTAGGCTTATGATAGTGCTGCCATTAGCAAATTTAGGAGTTAGAGCTGTGTCTGGTGTCACATCGGAAGAGAACATAGAGTGCACAAGGGTGCTCAGTACACTAACCTGTGGAGTGCATGTTTTAAGGGTTAGCTTGGAGAATGTGATGCTGTCAAACTGCACATGATGAGGTCTGTTGGTTAGGAATTCCAAAATATAAGCAGTCAGCCTGATCCTGTACATGTTTTGTATCAGAGATCATAACAAGAATACCCAGAGAAACCCCCAATATGCAAGGAGAATTAACAAAAATCTACACAGTCTGTGCAAAGCCAAGAACTTAGAATTCTGGAGTTAAGAGGCAGGAGCCCTAAAAACTTCATCATTACAACTTCAAAACATTGTTTCACTTGTTTTTTTTTTAAAATCGTATTAGATCAATATGCAAGTACTATTCAAAATGTGTTTTGGTAAATTGAACATTTTTAAAGATGATTTTTGATACAAAGAAATGAGTCTGGAAGCATTAGTAATAACAGCCTATTGTGTTTCTGCCCTGCTGGAAAGTACATTGACAAGGCTGTTTCTGTAGACTTTAAAAGCATTTTCAAAACCCAGTTGCACTTAGCAATAGTCATGCTGTGAGCTACTTTTATAACAGAGAGCAAAACACAAAGTAGTCCTGATAGTGATCTAGTCTACTGCTGCCATCAATAGCTCAGATGCCACATGAAACCATAATTCCAAGAAAGAACCCTTCTGCTTCATCTTTGTGCATTTTCTATAGGTTGTTCTATGTGCTGCTTTCAAAGTACCCCTACACAATGATCTTTTTGAACCACACCAGTGTTCTGAAAATCATGAAAAAGTATCAAAATGTTTTATTCAAAAGGTTAAAACAGGTTGTCTAGAGTTTAGAAATATGTTTTAGCCTTTAAACTTCACATCAAATCATTTACATTTAAAGGGAAGCCAAGAAAATGTTCCTATTGTCTGTCATTATTATGAGTCCAAACAAATAACAAGTATAATATTGGTTTAGTATTATAGTATTTTGTTCCTATTTAAAGAAATACAAATAAAATGTACATTGAAAGTGTTTTGCACAAGAATGACCTTTTCTTGCCAGAGAGGAGCCATTATGCCTAAATAAATCTCTTTACCGTTTACCCCCAACAGCTTTTAAGAAACAAATGACAACAAAGGAAACTAAGTGGGTAATTGCATTGAAAAGGGCGACCATCATTACAGACTGCATATGAGTCTGAGAGAAGCACATGGCAAACGCATAAGCAATCCTGGATTCAAAACTTTCAAAGACATTCTGTGCCAGCTCAGAGGAAGTAGTTATACAGTATGTATTCTTGACTTGTCCTGGTCGAGCTTCCAAAAACTTGCATTGTGAATCCTTTTAAAACTCATTCAGCTTCATCCATTAAGTTAGGACAAAGCTGTTCACCAAGAAGTATAATTGATTTTTAGTTATAAACTGTTACGAACACTAGGGGAAATCACAGGCCATAACCCAGACCACAACTATACAGATGCAAGTCCTGGGTTCACAAAGACTATTTTTATTTAACGATACTAGGGGGCTTTACCCTCTGCTCGCTTCGCTCGCCTACCCCAATGTTTGGTTTACTGGATATACAATACAATATCATTTATTTTTTGTATGGCCCAAAATCACACAAGAAGTGCTGCAATGGGCTTTAACAGGCTCTGCCTCTTGACAGCCCCCCAGCCTTGACCCTCGAAGAAGACCAGATAAAACTCCAAAGAAAAAACCCTTGTAGGGAAAAAATCGAGGAAACCTTGGGAAAGGCAGTTCAAAGAGAGACCTCTTTCCAGGGAGGTTGGGCGTGCAGTGGGTGTCAAAAAGAAGGGGGTCAATACAATACACAGAAAAGAACAAATCCTCAATACAGTATGAAAATTAAAATTCGAGAAGTACGGAGTAGAATTCTACATTAGATGATATCATATAATATGATTTGGATTAGTTTTAAGTCCTGGAGACCTTATTCATCAAGCTGCCTCCCCCATTTTGCCATTCCACATCTGAAATAGCGCTAATCAGATGACCGAAGATCCGAAGACCCCTCTTTCCCACGATTCCTGCGCTCCTCCATCAGAGATGACTTTACCTTAGGCAGGTAATATACAATTTAAAGAGATTGTTATTTTCTTGGGAATTGTTACATATGCATCATTTTCACTTTTACTTTAAAAACTTTTGTAAAAACAAAACTTGTCGTTTATTTTCGGCCCTGTGCGTGGTTACATCTCTTTGTCGCACGAGGTATAACGCTGCTCGCGTTGTGAAGGGGAGGCGCGGGTGAACGTACGCTAAGGATATGCCGTTGCATCATCTGCTTTCTTTCTTCTTGTCTGACAGATGCAATCCAACAACTGCGAAGGTTAGATGTCTGTGGACTTGTTTTAAATGATGGCTCACTGCCTGGTCTTGCATGACGTTGTAAAAACAATACTTGTCTTTTATTTATGACCCCGGGCGTGGTTAAATTCTTTCTTACTGGACGTATAACGCTGCTCGTGAGCTCTTTGTGGAGAGGAATTGGGGGCTGCTGTCGCGTTGCCCTTCGATCTTTTTAAAGCCTTTTCAGCCGCTGTCCTTTTTCCTGCTTTGTGTCTCTGCTGCTCACGTTGTGATTGCTTCTCCGTCATCATAAATATACACCTGACCGAATTGTGTTTTCTTTGAAATTAAACTTGTCGTTGCTTTAACTGTTGCAGGTCCACAGATTGTCATAGTGTATGTTCAATTATTGTGTAAATCTACGTTTTGTGCATTGAATGATGTACACTGAGACACCTGTATCTGTGTGCTCCTTCCCTTTACACTACTTTTTTTTTATTGCCCAATCTTTTTCGTCTCGCGGTTCTGTTATTTGTCTTTCGTGATCTTAATGTGAACATCACGTATCGTCTACTAGTCATTCATTCCACAGGATTTTTTTTATAATAGAGAGATACCTTTTGACAGGTTTCTGGCACAATTATCTTCATAGATAATAAAACTCTCTCTCTTCCTCTGCCCTTATTCCAAGTGCTGCTTCTGAGTTTAACCCACCTGGAAGAGATGGAAGGCACCTTTTAACCCAAATCCAGGAGTATTACCAACATGTCAGTACTGCTGAGAAGCATTGTTGGGTTGAGTTGAACCCCCACCTAACAGGGGAGCCTCCTCCCAGCGGTTTCTTCTAGTTGCCCACAAATACCCCAGCAGAACTTCCCTACATCACGGGTGTCCAAATGGCAGCTATGCTTGACAGATGCTGCCACCCAGTGTACTGAGGGACTACATAGTCCCAAGAGGCAGTCTCCCTCTGTCCTTCCATACTCCCAACTGGGAAGGGGAACAGTGACCATCCTAGCTGGAATTCCCATTTATCTCTACCTTCCATTACAACTAACTTGATAATACTTTTGTGTTCCTAACTAAGTTATTAGCTAATTGGTACAGTCCTTCAGTGCTGAAAAGTGCAAATGAGCTTCACTGTCTTTGTTCTTACCCAAAGTATGGCCTTATCAGTTATATTCAAATTTGGATGGTTTACTTGTTGTCTTTCACATCAAAATACTCTGTCTAAAAGCAGCACAAACTGGTATTATAGCTTCATATTTTAAAGGAAGGTTAGATTTGATACCATGAGCTTTAAATACGTAAATATTTTCAAGCCAAAGGTCTAAACCAGAAATATGAAAAAGTGCTCAGGTCATTTATCAGGAATCTTAGTCAGGAAAAGGTGTGGGAAAGTTCAATAACCAAAAATAAAAAGGAACATGTACCTAGAGTCAAATCATAAGTTGCAAATCTAATATATAAAGCAGAGTCAATGTATGTGTGTATGTATGTATGTATGTTTGTTTGTCCGCCATACAAATCTGCACCGGGCGTCCGATCACCACCAAACTGGGCATGTTTGGTTGGGAAAAATGTTTGTGGTGAAGTGCAGGGCATCTTTTCACTGACACAACATTCGGCACACGTTCCCGTACTTATCATCGACAAGATGGCCGCACGTTGCAATAGACGTTCATGGCGGCGTCATCTACGGCAGCTTTGGTCCCTGTGCGTCACTTTTTACCCATGTTGCTTTAAATTGCCAAGAGATGGCGGAAGTGTCCAAGTATTAGAAGGCCGACTGCTTTGACCAGGTGAAGGGGAACTGCCGTATGGATGTAAAATGTGAACGACCCAGTAAGCGTGACCAGCTCACGCAACCTCGTTTCCGCGGGTCACACTCCCACATGCACTGATACTGCTGTATTTCATTCGCCAACGTCCGTTATATGGCAGCACGTTTGAACAGAGACTCGTCTTAAAAAGACAGCATCCTTCCCCCACCATTTTCCCCACACGTGGCAGTGGTTGTATGTCACTTCTCTCTGTAGTTACCATCGCCAACTTCTGTTAGATGGCAACACAGTTCAACACAGACGCTCCTTACAAACATAGCACCCCTCCCCGCCATTTTTCCCAGTACAGTTTCAGTGCTACTCTTTCTCACTGGCTTTCCGTATTTCTGGTGCTATTTGCTCACTTTCTGACTCACAGTACGATTTCAGTGTTGCTGTTTCTGACTGACTCGTGCTATATGTTCGCTTTCCAACGTATTGTAAATAACGTAAATTCATCTCACTGTGGTGCTTATTCCATATGTAATACCATGTAACACATTATGATTGTCCTGCTTTTCGCTAATATACCCATGCCACCGAAAAAAAGACATAGAATTGGAAGGTCCACTTCAGATGCCAGAAGAAAGTCTATTTCAACGGCATCTGAAATGCCACACCAGACAAAATCCACATTGGAGGAACTTAAAATAAAATGTGAATCAGAAAACTGTTTGTTCTATTTCTATGTTCTGTTTCTTTCATTTGGGAAATTCACCGGTTATAGATTCCCGGGCAACACCGGGTACTCCTGCTAGTAACAGATAAAAAGCAGGGTAAAAAACTGTAAGCAAAAATTACTTATCTACAAAGAAGCAATACATGTCTTTTATGAGTATCCACGATCTTTCACAAAGCAGGAAATACACAGCTTGAACTTTATAGCTTCAACTTGGTGATGTCACTTGTTGCACACCTCTGGCTGACTTCAGTTAACAACAGCCGGGAAACCATCAACAAAAACTCTGAAAATAGCAGCACCCATATTGAGTATATACAGCATACTGTATATTGTCAAGCTAGGGTCACGGAGTTGCACAGGAGGCAGGAAGAGGGGGCCAGGTTTCAAAAAATATATATCTTTATTGCTGAACAGGTAGGAACAGAAAAAGACTTTACTGAAAAAAGGGGTTTATCTTCAGCACACAAGCACACAGGTTGCAACGGGCAAGTGTCCCACTCTACCTCCCCTCTTCAGATTGAAAGAACACTAAGTCTTCTTCATCAAGCAAGTTCAACAGCTCGGAAGCAATGGCTGGGGCAGACGCAGTCTGGAGGAGAGACGACAGAAAAGTGAGCAGTTAAGCTGGTCAGGGCTTGGTCTTTTAAATGTTATAAACATCGAGTGAGAAGCACATTTTCCCCCCTAAATGAAAGCTTAGTCTAAAATGTTACTGATTAGATCTGGCCTTATTTTAAAAATGTTTTGAACAGATCCTCTAAGTGAGAATTTGATTTTATTCAATTTCAAGTAGTATAAAACATCAGTTACCCACTGACTTAAGAGTGGTGGGGTGGGCTTGCTGTATTTTTATGATTTGTGTTTGCATTTTTTTGTTTTTGTGTTTTTAAGTTCAGTTTTTCATGTTGCAATTTGTTGTGTGCTTTCATTTCTTTTTGTGTTTTCTGATTTGTTTTTGCATATTGCACTTCAGAGCTGCTGTACTCATGGAGCCACAATTCTGACAGTAATACATGCACAGTACTAAAAATAAAAAGTGTTTCATATACAGTACTTGGACCTTGATAAGATGTGACAAATCCTAACAGAAGACATTATGCCAGGGTCATATTCTACAAGATGCAACCATTTTTCTGTTATTGTAATGTACTTCAAGTACTTTAACTAGCAGATGGTATCTGAGAGCAAAAATGACATAATTGCATATAGCTCTCATGAATATTTGGAACAAGCCTTTTCCTCAGGCAGACTCTGCAGAATTGGCCAGGAGCAGTTCCAAAGCAATGGTTGCCAGAGAAGTAGCACAGATACTTTTGCAGAAGAATTGTGTGATTTATGCCAGCTTCACAGCATACTTGGTATAGGCATTTAAAAACAACGTGCCTGCAATCTGGATGATGAGAGAGTGACAATGTTTACAATGTGACAATGTGAACCTAATTGCCAGATAACACATTTAGAATTAAATACCTAGATGGAATCATCTCAATCAGTATACTACCCAAATTAAGTATGATCAAAAATTACATTTTAACTTAAATGAAAGCAGTGGTTTTCTTAAATTTTGTAATCTGAGGATCGAAATAAGAAAACCAGAGCCATACTGGGGCCACAGAAGAGGAGTATTATCATAATGACAATGGAGCCATACATTGACAAATTATAGTGGCCATATAATAAAAAACAGTAGATGTTTTTGTTTCCATTCAGGCATATTTCTCACATGACTATTACTAAAAGAGAAAAATGGAAAGCAAACATATTGTTCTTAAAACAATACTCATTTAGAACTGAGGAATATCACTGTAAGAGTAAATGATTAATGTAAGCTTTTGTAAATCTGATAATAAATTGTGTATAACAGGTGTGATGCGAGGATATGTTGATTTTTGAAAGGATAGTATGAATGGTGACTCAACTAGCCATGGTCCCATCACCTCACAAACTTGTTTATGTCATTCCTTCCTCTCTCCTCCTTTCTTATACTTGTCTTTACCTGTCAGTCATCTAAATTGGTTGTTGCAAAGGTGGTGAGGGGATGTAGGTATTGTGGGGAATATTTATTGCATTTTTGTGCCACAGAAATTAAAGCATTCTGTGATTGTTAACAGTGTAGTTTCAAGTAGTACCTCAATAAATAGGTTTCTAATAGAATGCAGTATATCACATGTCATAGAATTGATGCTGGAACAAACTCTGCTAATTTTGCAAAGACCAACTCATCAAACGCTTGTCTACGACCCAATTTGAGTCACCATCTATAGTTTAAGAAACACCTACATTATTTTGGAACTCACTCAATCTAGTTTATAGATGCTGAGTTTAGAGCCTAAGCCAGAAACATCATGTACAAGTTTATTTTTGCTTACATTTATGGATCCATTTTGTTGGGTACAGACTTTGTCATGCCATTTAGGGAAGTTCACCCCAATCCATTTTGGAAGTGGGGGTTAAGCACACCCTACCACAAAAGGGGTGACTGGCTCACATTTAGTTGTAAGTTTCAGTTCTAGATTCTGTGTTTTTGACATTATCCTGCTACATAATCCAATTATGCTTCACAAAGTGCTGAATTCATGGCTGCTTTTATAATGGCAACTCTTCCAAGACCTGAGGCATCACAACATGCAAAAAAATATTACACAATGTTTCTTCCTGTTCAATGTTCTTCTTGTTGGTTTATGCCAGACATAGTA
Organism: Polypterus bichir lapradei; assembly: GCA_026402145.1. Lineage (NCBI taxonomy): Eukaryota > Metazoa > Chordata > Cladistia > Polypteriformes > Polypteridae > Polypterus > Polypterus bichir. The sequence continues at coordinate 119,033,756 of JANRMT010062792.1, read as the reverse complement.
GGACCTAGGATTGTCACACTACCCCACTTCGATACAATACTTTAAAAAGTATTGACTTTTGATATAACCTTTATTTTAAAAAGACTATGTAAAGATAACTAGATTCTTCTTGAGGGATTGCACATGTTCCAAAGCCTCCGAGATTAGTTGACACATTCAAAAGTCAATGAAATGCCGAAAAAAAATGCATTGCCGTCTCCTGTAAACATTAACAATAATTTTTGAAATTTATATTAATGAAAACAATATTGTTTTTGATGTAGTGTACTTGTTCATAAGTCTCTGCACTCATAAGTCAGTACTGTACAATGTAACTATTACAGTCTTCCATAACCCATAGAGCACCCTCAAAACTTGCTTTCCAAGTTTTTTTTTTTCTTGGTGACCCCCTCAAAGACTTTGAAACTCTGCTTGATGTACCAAAATAATACATAGGGAAACTGTCTAAATAACTGAGAGAAAAGAGCCATCTTTAGAAAGTGGATGAGTACATTTCTTTTAATGTAATTTAATTGTAATTTAGATGTCTTTGTACAGGGTCCTTGGGTGTCAAGAAACAAGTAATTATCATTATTATTTTGAGGCCAAATAAATTTTATTTCTGTTTTGTACAGCTTTATCTGACTGCTATGAGAACAAAATACAGGCAGAAATGAAAAATGATAATGCCACAAGTCTACCGATCATATATGGCCTGCAAGGTCAATGGTTTCTTCATAGATTATTTTCTCCAACCTTGAACCCTGACCCAGTTAAAAGGTTATGCATTCAGGTGCATGGGACCTTTTCTTTTCCTGATGTACCAGCTCTATAGAAAATGAATATTAAATATTTTCAAATCATAATTTTATATTATATTGCTATGTTTTGTACATTTTGTATGCAGGAACATTTGCGTCATATGGACTATGTTTTTGGAACAACTGTGTCACAATGGCAAAACACATTCTAGAAACCACTGCATTAGAATTACTAATAAACATAAATATAGAATCCTTGCTGAAAAGTATTTCAGATTTGACTTTTGACAATTATGCTAGTTGTTATGGTAACCATGTTCACTTAAAGAGTCTGTTTCACATAAAGTCCAAGACTGATGTTCCAAGATTTTGGTAGCAGTTACACTGCTTGATCCTGCAAAAGGGTATCAGACTTGATTACTGCAATAATAAAATTTATTGACTCTGCAGACATACATTTTATTATTTAAATATTCTTCTTTCTTCAGCTAAATTGGAAAATCAATGTTTGGCTTACATGTAAGCCTAAGCTCCTTTTAAAAGAACATTACAGTAGGTGCCAATTAAAGCAAAAAAAAGATTTATTTTTATTTGTAATAGCATGTACATGACTTGTCAACAAAGCAGCAGAATGGAAACTGTGATTTTTTTTTTTTTTAATTATTTTGACCTTGCAGACAATTGTCCTACAACCACTAAGTTTAATATAGATTGTGTTCAAGCTGGTAAACAAAGCAAAATACCAACCATCTATGCATGAATTTTCTTAACCTGCTTATCAAGGTAATACAAAATACTCTTTATTATAATCATTAGTACAGTGTTTTCAAATCTTTTTTTTTTGTCAGTTAGGGTCATTTGTAGTTAGGGTATGATTGAATTACTTCCCTGTACACCAATCTTTCCAGGTCTGTGGTTTTCCCTCCCAGTTAGGCTATTCTGATTCAGTGTGAAAAAAGAGTTTTTGTGGGCCTCTTTTTTAAAAACAACTTAATATTTTGGGCTATTTTTCAAACCTCCTCTCCGCTCTATTGGTGCCCCAAATTTCCAAGAATAACCCAGCCTGCTGCTTTTCATTGTGTCACTTAGAAAATGTCAGGTATTTGGCTGGTTTCTAGCACCACTATGTCGGGTTTAATCTGTTCTTGAACTAGACATTTTTTCAGGACCAGGTAACCCTGTCTATTATATTGAGTAGTACAGTGTTTTCAAATCATTTTTGGTCAATAAGGATCTATGAAAAAAATATATTCATTTGCAGTTAGGGTACAACTCAATTACTTCCATTCATGAAAAATATGCAGTTTGTATTGTATAAATCAAAGTGTAATAATTATTTGAAAATTTTAAATGTATGCAACAATTTTAAGCACTACGTTTTGCAACATACCATATGACTTTTATTACTGGATGCTCCATAAACTTAAGCTTGTTAGGTTCATCCATTATCCACACTATGGTGAAGTTGATTTTCTTCACTTGAGCCTAGTTTAGGCTGGCTGCTTATCACACAGTTCAAATGCTGGGGCTCAGTGTTCACTACAGAATGATTTCAAGATGTTGCTTCTCACTATCCTTATAAACTGTTGCTTAACCTGCAGCTTTGTGACAATATATACTGTACATTAGATCTACAGAGTCTGACTGTCCAAGTGCCCTTTTTCAGGAATTATTCCTGTCTCCTTTGATTTCAAAAGTCAAACTGAACATCTGTCTTTTCACATTTATACTGTATTCGGAAACTAATTTGTACATCTTTATTCTGCAACCTTGCATTTTTGTTTTGATCTAGAAGGGGCCCTTAGCCAAATGAGCTGCGTTGTACATTCTGCCAGCATGTAATAGCATGTAACTTTTTTTCTGTATCCATTAATATTTTAATCTCTTCTACTTCTGCTACAGTATTACATGAGAAGCTGTAAGAGCAAATGCTCATTGAACGACACATGTCAAAGGGCTACATTGCCACCCAGTTAATATACAGTGGAACCTCAGTTCACGAACGTCTCGGTACACGTAGAAATCAGTTTATGACCAAAAAGTTTGCCAAACTTTTGCCTCAGTTCATGACCACACACTCGGTACACGAACTAGCCAATTTCCCTTTCGGTTTTCGCGCGCCAATGATTTCCGCACTTGTTGCATTGTTCTCGGTCAGACGTGCGTGCTTACACGTGTGTGCATGCTTTCGCTGTGAACTCTTTGTGCTCTATTCAATTTCCCTTCTGGTTCGTACGCGCCAATTACTGTATTTAAGCACGTGTTCAGCCACTCCCTGTTCATTGTTCTCAGTCAGACGTGCAATGCTTTACCTGTGAACTCTTTGTGCTCTACAGTATTTCATGTGCTTTTGCAGTTAACCATGACTTCTAAGCAAGTGAAGAGTGGTGAGAAGAAAGTTTTGAAGAAAATTGAAATTGAAGTAAAGAAAGAAATTATTGAAAAGTATGAGCGTGGTATTCGTGTTACTGATCTTGCCGCCGAGTACAAGAAGTCAAAATCTACGATTTCGACTATTCTAAAGCAGAAATAATCTATTAAAGCAGCTGATGTTGCAAAAGGAGTTACAGCGTTAAACAGGCAGAGGCCTCAAGTGCTGGAAGAGGTGGAAAAACTGTTGCTAGTGTGGCTGAACCAATTTGAGAACTCTCGTGCTTTCAAGCAGCACAATGTAAACAAAGCCAGACTGCCCGTGATGTGGAGGGCAAACACGAAGGGTTGGGTCACAAGGACCTTGTTTTAGGAATGGCTGCACGAGGCTTTCGCTTCCGCCGTGAAGCGATATCTCGAAGAGAATAATCTGCCTAAAAAATGCCTTTTTCTAATGGACAATGCATGGGCACACCCTCCAAGTCTGATCCACCAGCTAAACAGCTAAAAAAAAACAGAAACCCAAGAAATCACAACAGAGAAAACACCTGAAGGAAAACATCCCTCCATCGCGGAGCCAGACTCTCCCTCAAAACTGTAACCTCCTCTCCACCCAGTTCCTCCTCACTTCATGCCAGAACTCGACTCATGCAAGGTTAGTTTTCTTGGTGGTTTATGGTTAGTTTTTGTATTACGGATTTTTCAAATGTTCATTTTTCGGTTCATAGCGTGAATTGCTGCAATGTTACTTTTCTCTTTTTTCAAATGTAATTTTTTTTCCCCTGTGCTTAAAACTCATTAAAAAAGTGTTTACAGTGAATGGTTCGTAGCATGATTTGTTGCAATGTTACTTTTCTTGGTGGTTTATTAAATTACAGATTTTTAAAATGTTCCTTTTTTAACTGTTTAAAACTCATTAAAAAAAGTGTTTACAGCGATCGGGTCGTAAGGCTATTAGTGTGAACTCTTGCAATGTTAATTTCTTGGTTGCTTGTGGTTGGTTTTTAAATAAAGTTCGGATTTGTTCTAATGTTCCTTTTTTTCCCCTGTGCTTAAAACTCATTTTAAAAAAAGTGTTTACAGCGATCGGGTTGTAAGGCTATTAGCGTGAACTCCTGCATTGTTAATTTCTTGGTTGCTTATGGTTGGTTTTTAAATAAAGTTCAGATTTGTTCAAATGTTTCTTTTTTTCCCCCTGTGCTTAAAACTCATTAAAAAAAGTGTTTACAGCAATCAGGTCGTAAGGCTATAGCGCAAACTCTTGCAATGTTAGTTTTCTGTTGTTCAAGGTTTTCTCAGTGTTATTCAATGTTTTTACATTTAGTTTACTGTTACGATGTGCATTCTATGGTATAATTAACTATATTTGTGCTTAAAAATCTTTAAAAAAATATATTTACATACAGTTCGTACGGTCTGGAATGGATTAATTGTATTTATATACAATCCTATGGGGGAAATTGCTTCGGTTTACGACCAGAGTTTTGGAACGAATTATGGTCATGAACCGAGGTTCTACTGTATAGTGTTGCAAGTGCTCCTTTCAACTATAGGATTAGGCTAGAAACAATTTTTATTCTTTTTATAAAGTAATAGTATTATTGCATTCTGACCAGCAATGACTGACTGAAACTTTTTATGCATTCTAATATGTCATATTGTTTAAATCCAAGACAAATGCCATCATTTTGTCCATCTGTATTGAAATATCATTTACAGTAAGTATTTCCTCTTCCAAATAATATCTCTAAAATGATATATTGATCCTGAGAGAGTCTCCCATCATCAAAAACCCTTACAAATATTAATGAGCAGCAAGTTCCAGGCCATTTTGCCATATAGGGTTCAACGTGACCTTATGTTCCCCTTATATGCTCTTTATTATGTAGACTACCAAAATGCCTCAAATCCCCTACTCTTACCACACT
>JANRMT010062792.1:119015467-119028132 GCA_026402145.1 Polypterus bichir lapradei | reverse complement strand
ATGTGGAGACTGCACATACTCTCTGAATCTGTGTGGGTTTTCCACTAGAGACTGCAGTTCTAACCTAACATCACCAAATATGTGCAGGCTAGGTAAATTGGCTTAATGGGTATAGGTGTGGGAGTGTGAAGGAGTGGGCCTTCTGATAGACAGGCACACTATCAAGGACGGTTTCCTACTCTGTTCACAGTGCTACTACGTAAGCTCCAGTTTCCCACAATGCTAAAATGGGTTATGTGGATCTGAGAATGTTATACAATACATACTCTGCAATATATAATTAATAGTTTTAACCGTTTGAAAGAATATGTCTTTTGCAGTTTTAGCTGAATTTGTCTTACAAAAACACAACTAAGTAAAAATGTTTAGGTTGACAATAGCTGGCACAATAGTTCTTTTTTAGTCTGAAAGCTTAATCTATTGTGTGTCACTTTCATGGCAGTACTTTACAATGTACAGTACCACTTCTGTCTTCTCAGGGAGGCTGCATTACCAAATTGGAGCTATTCCTTGCAGATCACCTTCTGATTATTGGAGCAGTTGGAATAGGAGTTGCTTCTCTGCAAGTAAGTCAACTATGTTACTATATGTCATTCAGTACAACATTTGAACTGTCACAATTCTATCTGATTCCTAAATGCAAATTAACATTTTTAATTGTTAATAATGGAGTATATCATATTACCAACAAAAACAGAGCATTTTAAGCTATATTTCAAGCGCATCATATAGATCTCTGATGACTCCTTATAAAATCTTCACTCTGTGTGCAAGCCTTGACTTGAATACTTGCAAAAATATTGTAGACCCTGTTACAGTGTACAGAAAAAGTGATTTTTTTTTTTACATTTTCAAGCACCATATTTAGGTTAAAATAAGGATACTTCCAAAAAATTTTAAATGATTTTGTGACCAATGAGTTTAGAAAATGAGATTGTTTGAAACTACATATAGCAAACCATTGGGCTTGATTTTTATTTGTTTTATTAAACATTTTTTGAAAAGTCATCTCTAACCTGGAATGATACCTTAAAACATTTTCTGCTTTGCATTTCAAAAAACGTTCTGTAATTTATTTTATAAGTTGTCATTTAACTGTGAGGATGCAGGGGATGAAGCATGTCTTGATGTCTGCTTTTTCAGAAACTCATGTTTTAGGCAACATTATAACCTCTAGTTCGTTCTATAGTACTTAGGATCTCCAGTCTTTAATCTGTTGTCCCTATTTATTGAGATTAGAGTGGTTCTCCTGCATTGTCATACTTACTACTGGCAGTGTTTCATTTTGTTTCCTAATGCTTAAAGGCAGCAACAGGCTGCATGTCCCAGATGGCATTTAGACATATTGAATGTTTCTTTTGCAAGAGAGGCTTTATGTAATTTAATTTACATTTTCTTTCTTTTTTAAACTTCTTTGAAGAGGTTCTGGTTTTCTCTTTGCAGACAGGCGTGATTGAAATCTTGATATAACGTCTCCCCTCGCACCAGCATCAGGCGGGCTATTCCTGACAAAAGATGTGACCATGAGACACTGGTCTCAATGTATGCTGTTTCGTTTTCTAGACAAGATCTACTGTATTATTATTTGTTGCCACCCAAAAGGACCTTTAGTCACTATTCTTAGCTAGAAGTCTACTTTTTCCAGGTTTTTTTTGCTGTGGCCATTTTAAGAGGATTATCTTTCTTGATTTGCAGAACATATGATTCCTACCTGACCTAGTGATTTCTTACCCTGTAATAGCTTGTATTGAATACATGAGGTGGTTGATTAGGCAGATCATGGGAGACTACGCAAAGTTTCTTTTTTCAGAAAGGAACTATATTTAGACTGAAATTCTAAAATTCACAAATTCACTTCATTTTCTACTTCGGCATAATCTGTGAAAATAGGGCTTATTCAAGCATGGTCTTTCACGTTGAATTTATGTGAAAACCGAACTGTGTCAATATTAAATTGGATTTTTGTTTTAAGCTATACCGCACAATTGTGACTCATATGGCAAGGGCCAAGGTGGTCATTTAGTCACCCTTCATGGTTTAATAATTGGTGTATTAGTTGGCACTAGTCCCTGAACAAAAGATTTTTTTAGTCTTCAACTCATCATTAATCCATCAGAAATTTTCTCCCACCAGCTGTGGTTGGATGCTTTTTACCTTCTATAATTAAGACCTCTGGTGTGACTGTAATCCAACTAGTATGTTCCTAAATAATTTAGCTGCAAAACCATATTGTTTTCTGCCTGTGGCCAACAGGAGAAACAGGATCATGGTTTAGAGACACTGGGACATTTTAAATTAATGTGAAGAAGTGACTGATCCAGTTTGTCTCTTTGCAAGCATAATTATCCATGTACACAGTGTGATGGTTGGCCGGGATGGATTGGTGTCCTGACTGGGATGGACCCTGTTTTCCCTTGCCTGACGAGGAGACCAGCATAATTGGTTAATCAAGCCGTTTCCTGTCTCATCCAGGAAATTGGCACGCCAACATGGATAGGCTGACATCCTTGTAGGTTTCAACAGAAGACCCTTGCTTGGTCAGGAGGCCAGAGCGATGGATGGACTTTGACCATATGAAATCCATCCATCCATCCATTATCCACTGCTTATCCGAGGTCAGGTCGTGGGGGCAGCAGCCTAAGCAGGGAAGCACAGACATCCCTCTCCCCGGCCGCATCCTCCAACTCCTCTAGGAGGACCCCGAGGCGTTCCAGGGCCAGCCAGGATATATAATTCCTCCAGCGTGTCCTGAGTCTGCCCTGTGGCCTTCTCCCAGTGGGGCATGCCTGGAACACCCCCCCAGGGAGGCGTCCGGGGGCATCCTAACCAGATGCCCGAACCACCTCAACTGACTCCTCTCAATGCATAGTAGCAGCGACTCTACTCCGAGTCTCTCCCGGATAACTGAACTCCTCACCCTATCTCTAAGGGAAAGTCCAGCCACCCTGCAGAGAAAACTAATTTCGGCCGCTTGTATCCACAATCTTGCTCTTTCGGTCACTACCCAAAGTTCGTGGCCATAGGTGAGGGTAGGAACGTAGATCGACTGGTAAATCGACAGCCTCGCCTTTTGGCTCAGTTCTCTCTTCACCACGACAGACCATTGCAGAGCACGCATTACTGTGGATGCCGCACCGATCCGTCTGTCAACCTCCCACTCCATTCTTCCCTCACTCGTGAACAAGACCCCGAGATACTTGAACTCCTCCACTTGAGGCAGTACTGTGCTCCCAACCCGGAGTGAGCATTCCACCCTTTTCCGGCTGAGAACCATGCTCTCAGATTTAGTGGTGCTGACTCTCATCCCCGCTGCTTCGCACTCGGCTGCGAATCACTCCAGTGAGAGCTGGAGGTCACTGTCTGATGAAGCCAACAGAACCACGTCATCCGCAAATAGCAGAGACGAGATTCTGAGGTCACCGAACAAGACCCCCTCCCCTCCTTGGCTGTGCCTAGAAATTCTGTCCATATAACTTATGAACAGAATCGGTAACAAAGGACAGCCCTGGCGGAGTCCAACCTCAACAGGAAACGAGTCCAACTTATTACCGGCAATGCGGACCAAGCTTCTGCTCCTCCTGTACAGGGACTGGATGGCTCGTAACAACAAGCCTTGTACCCCGTATTCTTGGAGCACACCCCATAGGATGCTTCGAGGGACACGGTCGAATGCCTTCTCCAAATCCACAAAACACATGTGGACTGGTTGGGCAAACTCCCATGCCCCCTTCAGGATCCTGGCCAGGGTGTAGAGCTGGTCCAGTGTTCCACAGCCGGGACGGAATCCGCATTGTTCCTCTTGAATCCGAGATTCGACCATCGACCGAACTCTCTTCTCCAGCACCCCTGAATAGACCTTACCAGGGAGGCTGAGGAGTGTGATTCCCCCTAAAGTTGGAGCACATCCTCCAGTCACCCTTCTTAAAAAGGGGAACCACCACCCCGGTTTGCCAATCCAGAGGCACTGCCCCCGATGTCCATGCGATGTTGCAGAGACGTGTCAACCAGGACAGCCCCACAACTTCCAGAGCCTTGAGGAACCCAGGGTGAACCTCATCCACTCCAGGAGCCCCCCCCCCGGAGTCCTCCAGCTCTGCTTCCTGTAAGGAAGACATGTTGGTGGGATTGAGAAGATCCTCGAATTATTCCTTCCACCGGTCAATAACGTCTACAGTTGAAGTCAGCAGGGCCCCATCTCCACTGTACACAGTGTTGGTGGAGCACCGCTTTCCCCTCCTGAGGTGCCTGACGGTTTGTCAGAACCTTCTCGGTGCCGACCGAAAGTCGTTTTCCATGGCTTCCCCAAACTCCTCCCATGCCCGAGTTATTGCCTCTACAACAGCCGATGCCGCCACACGCTTGGCCTGCCGGTACGTGGATTGCCGCCACGAGAGGAACCGAAAACAGCTCCGTTCTGCTGCTTCGACAATGGAGGCTCGTAACATGGCCCATTCAGACTCGATGTCCTTCGCCTCCCTCGGAATGAGGTTGAAGTTCTGCCGGAGGTGGCAGTTAAAGATCTTTCTGACCGGTTCCTCCGCCAGACGTTCCCAGCAGACCCTCATTATTCGTTTGGGTCTGCCTGGTCTGTCCAGGAGCCTCTCCCGCCATCTGGTCCAACTTACCACCAGGTGGTGATCAGTTGACAGCTCAGCCCCTCTCTTCACCCGAGTGTCCAAGACATAAGGTCGCAGATCTGATGACACGATTACAAAGTCGATCATCGAGCTGCGACCTTGGGCATCCTGGCGCCAAGTGCACTTATGGACATCCTTATGCTCAAACATGGTGTTCGTTATGGACAATCCATGACCAGCACAGAAGTCCAACAACTGAACACCACTCAAGTTTAGATCAAGGAGGCTGTTCCTCCCAATCACGCCTCTCCATGTTTCACTGTCGTTGCCGATGTGAGCGTTTAAGTCTCCCAGCAGGACGATAGAGTCCCCAGGAGCTGCACCTCACAGCGCCTCTTCCAGGGACTCCAAGAAGGCTGGGTACTCTGAACTGCTGTTCGGCACATAAGCGCAAACAACAGTCAGAGTCCTTCCCCCAACTCGAAGTCGTAGGGAAACAACCCTCTCGTCCAACGTGGAGAACCCCAAGCAAGCTCACCCCTGCCCAATGCCTCTCGCCCACAGCAAATCCAGAGTGGAACAAAGTCTAGCCTCTCTCAAGAGGAATGGTTCCAGAGCCCAGACCATGCATAGAGGTGAGCCCGACTATATCTAGCTGGTACCTCTCAACCTCTCGCACCAGTTCAGGCTCCTTCCCCGCCAGAAAGGTACCATTCCATGTCCCAAAAGCCAGTTTCGGCAACCGAGGGTCAGAACACCAGAGTTCCCGCCTTCAGCTACCACCCATATCACATTGCACCTGACCCCTATGGCCTGTTTTGTAGGTGGTGGGCCCACAAGAGAGCGGAACCATGTTGCTCCTTTGGGCTGAGTCTGGCTGGGCCCCGTGGTCGAAGGTCCAGCCACCAGGTGCTCGCCAGCGAGCCCCTCCCCCGGGCCTGGCTCCAGGGTGGGGCCCTGGGTACCCTTTCCTGGGCAAGGGAAACGCCGATCCTTGTTTTAAGTCCATATGGGGTCTCAGGGTCGAGTTAGTCTGGATCTTCACCTATGAAATAATAATAATAACCAAACATTGATTGCTATTTACTAAGGTGTTCTTTCTTCATATCGGAAGGAAAAAGTGCAAAGCATCTGCACAGATACCTGGGAAACAAAATTGAGTGCCAGCTGAGCCCATAGCCATGACTTCAAACAATGGAATAAGCTAGTCCCAAGGTGCTGCTTTGTGGCACAGCCAATGTGTGGCCAAAATTGAAACTTTATGAGCACAATGATCTATATTTTATTTACTGTACTTATTTTTGGTTAGTGGGTATTTGTTTGTATTTTGCTTGTAATAGTCATTCTGGCTGCATCTTTTATTGTTTGATTGAGCCACGATGGCATAGTGTCTAGAACTACTGTCTCACAGCTTTGGCCACAATAATTGGTCCATCATAGTTGGCAGATGCTTCCCTAGCCCACAGGGACACTTAAAAGACCATTATAATCCACTCAGAGCTACTTCAGTTCCTTCTTCTCCATTGACTTCAATGCGTTTTACTGCCTTTGACGAAGTTCCCAAACATTTCTTTGATTTTGCCAAACTCACAGCTCTGTGGGGTTCACTCATCACTAATTCATCCAGGGTTCTGTTTAAGACCCATGGTATGCTGGTGGGATTAAAAAGAATTTTTTTAAAACAGTAAATGAACCAATCCAGTTTGTTTAATACAGTACGTGAACAGCAAATTTAGAAAATGATCTGCACATAATCATGTTTTCAGTAAGATGTTTGTTGATTATTTAAAACCAGTGTTTGAAATGGCAGTTTTTGTGTAAGTGTGCATAAAAATGAAAATTCTGATTTAAAAGAGTTTATTTACTTGTATTGGTTTTCTTCTGATGTTTTTATATTCAGTCATTCCATTCAGTTTAGATGCCTATAGTTACCCTAACATGCATAACTGTGGGTTGAGGGATGTATCCAGTGAAAATCATTATAAACCTAGGAAGACGATCTAGGTCCTCGAGAGTACGTGTCAGTATTGTTAACCACGCTGTCATTATGCAGTCCTGAATTATGTGTCTTTTGTAAATTGTAATTATTGAATTTAGTTTTAATTGCTGCTGTAGTATGCTAAACAATGGTCTGGAGAGTAAGGTAACTTTAACAAATATAAACATAAATATCAAAAGGTATAAGATTAATCTGTAACATTATTATTTTAACTAAGATGAGCTACACAACTGTGGCATTCCCTGGGGATTCTGTAAGTAGCACAGAGCTGCCAAACATTATTCATAGTTTTCTGTCATGGTTGTGTTTGTCTTCCTGCTGTCATTTTCATTTCACCTCATGATTCTACCAGTTTATAAACTAAATGACTTTTGTGCCTCCATCTGTTATCATTTATTGTTGAGCTCAATTTGGAGTACATACTGTAGAAAATTTACAAAATGCACAGTTATACCTTGTTACTTACTCTCTGTGAAAATGAAATGCCAATTGGGATAATCAGAAATTAATCAACCTTTTTTTCTGCTTCCCAATGTTTTAAAGACTGTGAAGCCTTATCTCATATAATGTATTGCAGAAAAAAAGGACTAGGAGTAGCCATGAAGAGTGTGAGGCCTAAATAGTTTTCATAGTTTGTTACTATTATTCTGTGTTTGTTTACAAAGAAAAAAGTCATCAAAAAGTACAAAATCCACTTGACTCGGAAAACAGAACAGAATGATGAAAAACAGAAATTTGAGGTACTCATACAAGAAAACAAAGGATGATAGGTATAAATCAGTACAAAGTATGAATTTTGTTTAAACATGTGCCACGCCTAAAACTGGTGATTGCATGACTGCATTCCAATTAATTTTTCTAATGGAAAGTAATAATATATATACAAATATACAATGATTTTTTGCATTGGGTAAGCCTCATACTTTAGGAACAAAATTACGTTTTCCTTTAGTAACACATTTGTCCTTAAGTAAGGCAGATTCCAAAAATATTGGCACCCCAAACGTCAGTATTTGTTGGAGCCTCCCCTGGCAAGAATGACAGCGCCCAGCCGATTTCTATAGTGCTGGGCCATTCTTCCATGCCAAACATTTCCAACTCCTGGAGATCCTTGAGTTTTCTCTTGTGAACTGCTCTCTTCAGTTGAGACCACAGATTTTCATTTGGGCTCAAATCTGATTTGGATGCAAAACAGCCACAAAGTATCAAAGAGCCACCACCACATTTTACCGTGAGTATGTGCCCAGCTCTGTATGCATTTCACTTTTTTGACCAAACATAGCAATGGTGTGTGTGGCCAAAAAGCTCAGTTTTTGTTTCATCTGACAACAACACACAATTCCAGTTGTATCTCCAGTGTTGCTTGGCAAAGCTGAGATGTTGGGATTTGTATCTTGGACTCGGAAGAAGAGGCTTCTTTCATGCCACTCATCCCAGGGTCATCTTAACAGGATTATAATTCCCGCCCTGGGCAAAGCAGTGCACTGAGGCCCATACCTACACAACCACTCAGAAAGTCACAACATACATAGATTAGCATGGGGCACCTATGCTTGTGGGGTTCTGGGGCAACTGGCCAGCGCGGCCATGCATTAAGATGGCCCTGATTCATCCATAAAGCTTCTGATCATAGAGGTGTAGTCTTACAGTTAACTTTGAAACAGTGATTTGAGTTGAGAGCTCTTTGGTTTTACCTATTTATCCCTTTGAAACTGGACATGGCCATAGACAACAGTTCCTAGACACTAAAAGTAACATCAAGAAACCTTTTTCCCCAAAGATGCACATTTATTTTGTCTTATTCATAGCATTCTTTAAGGGTGCCAGTAATTTTGACACATATATTTTTGACAAGATAAACTGTTCAGAAGATAAAATAACATTTTTGCAGGAATTGTTTTAATTAAATAGTCAACAATTTTTCCAGACATTTGAGGAATATTCGAATCATTGTACCTGTATGTTTATCTGCATTATATTAAGGTTTTTGTTCACTTTTTTGAGGAATGCCAATATTTCTGGAGTTAACTGTATGTAGCCTCAGCAAGGTAATTAGATTCCTTCAGTTTGCACTGTAAGGAAGAAGTAATGATTGAACGTAGAAAATTATGGTTTACAGTGCGTTGTCTTTGCCACTATGTTGCCTATATTCCAAAAAAGACCATAAACGTATCTTTACTGTTTTGAGTGAATACGTTGTGCTTAGGTCCCTATTATACAGGGTGGTCAAGATCTAATTATGTAGATCCAGATTGTCTGGATGATTTGATTTATGCGGGGACGATTCCAGTTCGGCGCAAAGACGATTCTTCATGTTGTCAGTTCACACACTTCTCGATGGTCCGGGATTTTTCATGATTTTCTATGTAATAAACTTAATAAGTTATAGCGTAATGAAAATTGCATAATTAGATCTGGACCACCCTATACATACACTATTATTATCATTCTGTGCCTCACTAGCACACCAGTGATCTTTATGTATCTTTATTATAGTAAAGGAATAGGCAGAGGCATGTTGCTTGAATTGCATTTGATGAAAAGTTTAGTTGTTACACTGAGCATTCATACACACACACACACAGCACTGATGCAAGCCTTCTGCCACAGTAGCAACAGTCTTTGTTTTGAAGAAGAGATGGAAAAAAATACAGAACTGCAAGGACTCAGGACTTGGTGATAAGTTTCACAAAAGCAATTTGCAAAGATTTAAAGTGTGATTACCACCTCAGATCCCATTTAATGCTTTGTGAAGCAATGTTGCAGTACCTTCAGGATATATTGTATCAGAGAACTGCGGAAAAAAGAAATTGTATCTTACTGATTTGTAAACCCTCTGAGACTGCTGAAGTCCTCTGGTAATATGTGTTTATAGTGGCCATTGGTAACAGTTTTCTTTTCTTAGCATCACTGATCAAAGTATATGTTTTCAAACAATATTATATTACTGTTTAGAGTTCCTTAGTGAGATGTTGAAAAGCTTTACTGAAATGTATTATTTCCTACAATATGCAATTTTATACTTATATTTTTCTTCTTTTTGATATTACCAATCATTTTTCTTGTTCTGTTCCAATTAAACATCAATTTAGGAAGCAAAGCACTCAAAAATAGAAGAGAAGGGACCATTATATTCAGTAGGGTTGCTCTGGGGACTGAATAAGAGGAGCTCTTATTCAGGAAAGGCTGACATGTTTTGTAAAAGAACTGGATTATCACTGTTGAGTAAACTGTTTATTTTCCGTATTATGCATAGTAGATGTATATGATGTGTGTGTGTGTGTGTGTGTGTACTTATATAATGAGTGGGGCAGAAGTCTTCCAGTTTGGTGTCCAGGTAGCAATATAAAGAAAGCAGCCACCTTCGATTGATCTTTGAGGATAAGTATTCCATTTAGCATAATTCCAAAGAGAGCAACAAGATGTTGCAAATCTATTTAATGTGCCAATGGCCTCCAATTGTATAGTAAAGACTAAATTGCCGTTACACGTTGAGGGCAAAGCCAAAGCATGTGGCTAAAGAATATTTGTTGTGCCGTGGAGCACCCTTCATAGGTGCATTTCAAAGCTTGGAAAGTCTGAGATTAGAAAGGTGGAAAGTGTGCAGATTTTAAAATGATTTAATTGACATCAGACATAAATTGACGAGTTTATTCATCAACTTTCCACTTGAGTTGAATTGTGATTATTAGGTCTTCTTCCAACATAAGGTGAGCTATCTTATAAATACAGGTATTATTTTAATTAATTCATGTATTTGACCAGTTGTATACTGTAGTAGCAGAGTATGTAGAGGAAATGAAGGGAATACTTTTAAATACAGTACTTAGTTATATTGCAATAAATAATCTTATTTCAAAAATGAACAAATTGTTTCTGTGGCATGTTATATTTCTCACATGACTTTTTTTGTGATCAAGTTTTTATTAAATTAGAATAAAATAGCAGGGATAATTATTTGGATTCTTCATGCTATAGATGTGCCAGAAATGAACCACAGGTTGTTTTTATGATGGAGTAAAGGCAGAGATGGTATCTAAAGATATAATTGGTCATAATTACCAGTACTCTGAGTCGATGTGATACATGCAATGGCTCCAGATTTTGAAATAGTATATAAACAAATGATTTTTAGGATAACAAAAATAGTCTGTCGATAATACTTTATAAAGGTTATCATGAAAAAGCAAGACATACTCAGTTCCCTTTCCATATTATCTTATGATATAGGCTGAGAGATATTCTGTAAATAATAGAGCCTCATTTTCCAACCATTCACTGCACACTACGCCATATCTCACCATTTCTCACATCTCTGGAGAAGCTGTCTCATTAAAAACACTCAAAATCTTATTCTAAATGAATTAACATAATACTTTTTCAGTGATAAAAAAGAATATAGCAATAAAAAGAAATTGTAGGAACTTTAGTAAATCTTCATTTTAACTTTGTTAATTCCTTTATTCAGTTGTAGATGATCCCACTGGGACAAAAGTTTTGCTTGCCGGGTCTTTGAAGCTTTGCCTAATACCCATTTCTAAATTAATGACACAAATGAAACTGTTCAAATTTTAATAAAATAATATTAATAGCAAATACTGTGACTCAAAAAGATGTCAATAACCACATCTTTCAACATTCATGAATTCTTTTCTCTTGCTACATTTCTGCAATATTGCTATATTTAAATATATTCAAAAAATTTAAAATGGGGGCAAACAAGAAAAAAAAATAAACCAATCACTGCTGATACTTCTTTAGCTGAAGACCTCCCCAGGTATTTTTGGTTCAGTTTCTTTAAAATCTCTTCAAAAGGAACCATCTTGGAGTTGAGTTGAGCAACAGAAGTGGTAAACAGAAGAAAAAAAGTGTGTGGCAGAGAGAGAGAGGAGTATGTACTGTATATGCGGTGAAAGAGAATTCTGAGTGCAGCCAGTTCTGTAACACTCTATACTGGCATGTATTGGGAGAATCTTCATTCAAACAGGTAAGATATGCATTGTACAAGGGCTTCTGACTGAGCTGCATATAACAGTAAGCCTTCAGAATCACTTGTCTATGATTATTTTGGTGTTTTTGCTGTAGGACCCAAAGGTTACCTCTAACTTGGGGGTGAAGAAGAATTTTCATTGCTGAGATGGAATGAGTAATCATTTGATATGATCATCACCAACAATGCCATAAGACTCAGAAAAATTCAGAACCGATCATAGGCAGACAGCACTGCATTTGGAAATGTCTGGAGTATAAATAGAACAACTATTGCTAAAGCCTGAGAAAACATCAGGTCAAAATAAGCAGCTGTACACTTTCCCATTTGAGTGAAACTGATAATTTCTAAGAACTCATGAACCAATATATCCAGGTTAGGTACAGAATACAGTATGGGCTTTAAAAAAGCCTGCAGATACCAGCAGAAGACTGACAAATTTCTAAGTCTCCGTTTCTTTCCAAGGTCACTGGGAAAGCTGGTTTTCCGCAGCTGCAAGGGTATCTTGATGCATATGGAATTGGTGGGGTTTTAAAGTCTGGCTATAAAGTTCATCACAGCACCGAAACAGCACTATTCAAATTTTTAAATGACCTCCTTATAACTGACACTAGCCAATTTGCACTTTTACTTTTGCTTGACCTCTCTGTGCTGTCCGATACAATAGATCATCAAATTCTTATTTCTCATTTAGAAACAGTATGTTGGGATCTGGGGTGTTACAGTTGATTTGTTTAAATCTTATCTGTCTGGTAGAACATTCTCTTTGAGTGT
Organism: Polypterus bichir lapradei; assembly: GCA_026402145.1. Classification (NCBI taxonomy): domain Eukaryota; kingdom Metazoa; phylum Chordata; class Cladistia; order Polypteriformes; family Polypteridae; genus Polypterus; species Polypterus bichir. The sequence goes on along the minus strand of JANRMT010062792.1, from coordinate 119,015,792 downwards.
GTCTCTAGTTCTGTTCTTCTTATCTGTGGTGTACCGCAAGGGTCTATCCTTGGACTAGTTCTTTTTAATTTATACATATTACCATTGGGTTCTGTTTTTAGGAAGCATAATGTTTCATTTCATCTGTTTGCTGATGATATATAGATTTACTGTATCTTCCGATGAGTGTTAATTTGTTCTTTCTGGGGAAATATCTTCCATGTGTTATGGTAGAATGAGTTGATTCTGAAACATGAATAAAGTGTTTTGATAGCCTGAGTGCATTTTAAGAAGTAAGAAATAAATACCTTTATTGTCACTGTACAATACAATGAAATATCACTTG
>JANRMT010062792.1:118991258-119010467 GCA_026402145.1 Polypterus bichir lapradei | reverse complement strand
AATAAATACCTTTATTGTCACTGTACAATACAATGAAATATCACTTGGAGCAAGCCTATGGATAAAAGCATAAAAGTATAGCATGTTAGTAAAGTGAACTGTGTGAAGAGTTTGGAAAGAGTGTATTGGGAAATGTATGTAACCAATTGCAAAAAAAAACCCAGTAAAACAATGGAAAGCACTTGCTCCAGATGGTTAGCAAAGTTTAAATATTCATTTCAGTTTAAAGAGATGATTGGATTCACAGTTTAAGACTTTTCCTTTTTTGGAGAAAGCTGCCACATTGTTTTTGATAATATTTCACTTGTCAATGCTTTTTACATTGATAGTAAAAACCACATTTGTAAATTCTGGTTTTATAAAGTACGCCTGCCAACATGCAAATCTGGCCCAAAATGACTGAAGTGAAATATATTGCAACTCATCCTGCTCTCATTTGTAATCAGCCTCATTTTATATTATCTTATTAAATACACTGAAAAAAGGTTTTGCACTGAAGAAACAGTTCATCTGAATAAATAGTAACAACTAAATAAGTGAATAAGTACCTGGATAAACTGCAAGTACTACTAAATGATTTGAAAAGAAAAATCAGTAAAATAAGCAAGACCAGCTATCTACCTTTTCATTTGGAAGCACTTTGCAATTTAAAACTTTCTTTATTTCTGCGAGTCCCAGTGGTACCCTAGACTGTTTTTATGAAGCTCAAAATTACATAGCATCAGGGGTGGCTGGTGAAAAAAATTGAGCAAGGACACAGTGTCTGGGGTGGACAAACTGAAGCAGCACTTATCTATTATATAGTGCCTTTCACATCTATCTATCCTTTATACAATGTCTTTCATATCTATCTGTCTGGTCATTCCACATGCTCTTTTAGTCCTCATCATATTGTCAATGCACATCTTGGCCTGTCCAGTACCACACCCATGGGACAAATCCAGGGTAAAATGGATTATAATACCCTTTCCACCATGCTGGCCAATCTGATGCCAGCTTCCCCAATTCTACTGTGCTTCAAAACTTCAGTCCGTGACATCCACAGTCCCCTTCTACTTCCAATAACTTGCCCTAGAGATGTGGAAAGAAACAGGTGCACCTGCCACCCAAATTGTATACTACACCTGTCTCTAAATTACCTAATCCTCTGCCAAATGGCCCAGTTCCCCTTTCTACCAAAACCCACACCATAATCAGACTTCTGTACTAAAACACCTCCATAGCATAAGTCCAATACAAATCTGCCTCTGCTAATAGACTGCCCAGTCCTTGGCATTTTCCACTGTATTCCATAAATCCACATTATACAACCACTAGTCCTCTTATTTTTCTCAAGTCTTGCAACCTTATTTATCATTTACCACATCCACAAAGTCATTCCCACGCTAATTTTATTCTGTACTTGCTGATAGTCTGCCCAGTCACCTGGGCATACATTCACAGTGTAAAATCCACAGAAGCTCACATTTTAAAACATAACTCATCCCCCAACCTGTCTACACCCACAGTACATATCCAAATTAAATCTTATTTTGCCTTTATGATCCGGATACCTATATTTCCTTGATCTTAAACTTTGCCCAACTTTCCTTCAGGCCTGAAAATTTCTCAGTTAGTTTTTGATTAAATTGAGTAATTTCACTAATCTTGACCAAACAATTAGCCTTATACTATTGTCTAGGTCAATGTTTCCCAACCTTTTTTTTCTGTAATCATCCCAAGACACACCACTATTTTACTAACCATAAACACGTGTTCTGTATATCTCTTACACTTGCTCAACTTCCCGATGGAACAAGACTACCAGCAAAGCCGGTAAACACTGCACTTTGTGAGCACTTTGGTGGCATCTTCAGGCTGCTTCGTCCCTTTGCCTGCCTCTTTCTGCCTCAGAGGCAACTCGTATGCCCATTATCCACCAGCCCTGTGAGGCTCACTGGTGACCACACACCCACTCTAGCAGCCTAGAGACACGTCTGAAGTGCTCTAACATGGCAATCACGGAGCTGCTTTTATGCCAGTTTCTCCTGGTAGACCTATCCCCTTCAGACACATTTCAACCAGCTGTGGAGCTTGTGCAGGAAAATGTCCACGTGTAAGCTCGTCCTCAATCACTTGCCTGCTGCTAAATTCTTCAGTCAGGTCTGTCTGGTCTGAGCTCCTTTATCATCTTTTTTTTCTTCACGGGATATTTCATTAAAGAAATAACTACGTTTTCTTTGATTTCTGAAGTTCCACAGCCTTCTACCTACACGGGAAGCTGGAGAATTAGTGATGAGTGAGTCAATCAGTCAGTGAGGGCTTTGCCTTTTATTAGTATAGATTCACTTGTGGGCCTGGTTGTTTTCTGTACACAGCATTCATCTCATGAAAAGAGAATAACTTGGATTGAGGTAAACTTTCATCTTTAAATTTAACATGATGCTAATCATCTTGACATTATGATATTTGTTTGCTTGTTCAAAACATCTCACTGATTATTTTTTTCCTTGGCTTTGTTCATGCATATTTGTAGGCATTTTTTTCTGCATTGTTTGCCATTATTTTAGCCATTGTTTGTCTCTGCTTTTGTGAGCAACTTGGTTTCTCAGTTGGTTGCGGTTTTTGAGACTTGACAACTGAAGTGTTTGTATTAGCTCCAAGGATACTATTAAATCTTAGATTAGATTAGATTACATTAGATTATACTTTGTCACCAAGGGGAAATTAAAATTTACAGAGACTCCAAATATATGATAAAAACAAACAATAGGCTTTAATTCCTCCTTTTTTGTCATCACCATTAAGAATGATTCACCAAAAAGACTATGGCACAGAGTGAATCATTTCTGTTGCTGAGTCAGCCACGATGATGTAAATTACTTTCCTGGGCATTAACATGGATGAATTCAGTCCACAATTCAATGCCTGGATTACACATTTAGTTTAAATTATACTGTGCTCCCTTTTCTTTTACTACACATTCACAAAAATCTCCATTCTGCTTTATTCACTCAGTCTGATGAAACTCATCCAGCATTGAAATAATGTCTGAAATAAGAAGTGTAAAAGATTTATCTACTGACTATATAGTCTTACCATAAAATTTCACACCTTATTATTTATTTATTTATTGATATTGATATGCTTTATTTATGTCGTGAATGGCAGAAGAATAGGGACCTGATCCAAATTGGATTGGTAAATTGTTACTAAATGTTTGTGCTAGTCAAGGATTGTCCATAATAAATGGCATCTTTGAACAGCAATATATCTACCATTAGAGTTTCTTGTTATTGCATAACTTTGTAGTCATGTTATCTGTTCTGAATCAATAATCCATAAAGAAAAGCTCTGAGGTGCCAGCTGATCACTTTGTAGTGGTGAGTCAAATTAATGTCAGCATCCTATGTGCTGTTAGCAGCATGCTGTATATTTTAAATGCATTTTTTTTTAATTTTAGGTCGCTTTGAAAAAAGCATGTTGGATAAAAGATACAGGGAGCTAAATAACAATTTTACTGAAGCTTACAACCTCATGTGGCTTAAATCCTGTGCTCGAAATAGCCTTGTCATTTAACAGTTCTATCTTAAATATACAATGACTACAGTTTATTTTTTGAATGTGTTTTCTAAATGAATGTATACTGTTTACTGATTGCAACTTATTTTTGATTGTGTGTACTAAGAAATCACTCTGACTTTTCTGTCTGTTGAATTAGACTTCCTAAAAGGATATGGTCACTTTCAGCCAGTAATGATTAGGTTGCTGTCTATGAAAGTCAAAGATAATATACTCTAACACAGCTTTAAATTGCTACATAAGGATGGTTTTTTAACTGCTTGAAAAATAAACATAAAAAATGCCAAATGGCACAGAAAAAAACCCCTTTGTGCATATTGACATCCCACATACAAAATTATCTCTAACAAAATACATACCTGTAAAGGGTTTCTTTAATTAAACTTGTATATGGTGATAGGAAGCAGATACAGAAAATATCAAATGCTTGTCACTTGACTCTTCCTAAGCAGTATTTCTTAAAGAAGTTAAAAAATGGCCACCGCTAGCTTTCTTTATTACATATCTCTCACTCTGTTGGTGTCTCTCACACACGTGGACGCATACGCTCTTGCTCAATGTCTGTTTCTTAATGGATGTGTCTGCTTTTGCCAGGGAGCTTATACACCTGCGTCTTACTTCATGTTTGTTCATAAATGTGTTTATCTCCCGTGGTAGAGGTTTAACCCTATAAACTCTCTTTGTCAGCAGACAGTATCTTGTTATGATTAGCACAACAGTGAAGGAAAAAAGGATGCTGGTTAGGTATTTTTATGGAAATGCATTTAATTTGCTAATCATTTAATCACAGAAGTGCTTAGATGCTGTAAATAAACAATTAATTTGAATCAAAATGATGTGAAACCATTAAAGGTGCAGCATAAAGAAGAGAGCAAACTTAACACAATATTTTAAGTCTTTCAAAAGTAAACAGGGAAAATTCAAATAAAATTCCAAAGCCTATCACGAGTGCAACCTAACTTAGACTCCAAAATGAGGAATGGACCTCTCAAAATGAAGAACTTTAGGTATAATTAATCACAGAGAGAAACTTTTCCTAAACTAAAGCTTTTGCCTAGACCTATAAGTAATAAACTGTCTCTGAGGAGGGAAGCTCAAAGCCAGCCTCAAGTGACTGCTCTAAAGGCAGAACTTGACGAGGCCAGTCCCTGATACTCCACAGTTAAAGATACAGAGAGAAAACAGCTGAGCACAATTAAACAATTACAAAATATGGTGGAAAACAATAATTTCAACACAATTACTGAAAATGAATACAATTCCAAAAAAAGGAGTAAACACAAGTGCAAACATAAAAATAAGTAATAAAGAAAAAAAGAAAATGCACTGAAAATAAAAACAAAGTTCAGTAACAAATTACCATGTGAACTTGACAATTGTGTTTTACTGGCTGAAAGGACAATTACACTTCCAGTCCCTGCATAATCTTAAAAGCCCACTATGTTCTTACATTTGGAATCCAAGTTACATGTTACAGGGTAACACACTTTTACAAAAGGTAATCAGAAACACCTTACTGCCTGCTATAAGGCTTAAACAGTCACTAAGCCTACTTTCTATAGGCTCTGCAGTTTCAAGATGCCTACCAGGGGCGGTCAGGTTTACTGGCCTAAGACCACTCTCCTGTTCTTTCAATACTTTAACCTATAACTAAAACACATCTTATAAAGGCCGTGACAGAGCACCACATGAAATGAGCTACTGTTTCTAGTATTATTGGCTAGTCATCCTTAGGTTCTAGCACGGAGCTTATTGTATACATACTGCATAGGTAAATACATTTTCAAAGATGTAATTTTAATTTCCTAAATTGCATAAAATGTACTTTATTCAGACGTAAGTTTAGGTAGTTTTGTTTCAATAAAAAAAGGCTATCATACTATTACATTTTTAAAGGAGTATGTGTAGTACTTTTTAACCTGTTTCATAATGCCTAGAGAAAGAACAAGAAAAAGTTGAAAGAAATTATACAGGTCAATAACCTGCATTGCATTGTGAAAATGTACACTTGCTTGCTTTTTGGTTTTGTAGCAATGTTCCAGTGTTGGAAAAAAACAGCCAGTTTTACTTTTTAAGAAATAAGGAAAAAAAGAAAACTTAAATGAAGTAAAGTAAGTTGGAGAAAAGGATCTATTCAGTAAAAGATAAGGCTACTTGGGTTGGCACAGTGGCACAATGGTAGTGCTGCTGCCTTGCTGTAAAGAGACCCAGGTTCTCTTCCCATGTTCTCCCTGTGAGGAGTTACCATGTTCTCCCCATATCAGCCAGGGTTTCCTCTTAACAGTCCAAAGACATGCAGGTTAGGTGGATTGGCGATACTAAATAGGCCCTAGTGCATGTGTGTGTGTGTGTGTGTGTGAGTTTTGGCGGGGTGGGGGGGGGTTTCGGGGGGCATGGGGTAGAATCACCCTGTGATGGACTGGCACCATGTGCAGGGTCTGTTCCCGCCTTGCGCCCTAAGCTAAATGGGATAGGCTCCGGCACTCACCGTGACCCTGTCCAGGACTAAACAGGTTAGAAAACGACTGACTGACATACGAGGTGTGGCAGAAAAGTAATGAGACTGATTTTTTATTTACCAAAGTTTTTATTTTTTTCAAACATCAATGTTATCCCCTTCAAAGTAGTTCCCTTGGGCAGCTACACACCGATGGAGACGTTGTTCCCACTGTTGGTAGCAGCGCTGGAAGTCTTCAACCGGTATGGTCTTTAGCATGTCCGTTACACTCTTTTGGATGTTTTCTAAAGTCCCGAAATGATGTCCTTTGAGGACATTTTTCAGTTTAGGAAAAAGGAAAAAGTCACACGGACTGAGGTCAGGTGAATAAGGGGGCTGGGGAACCACAGGAATGCGTTTTTTCGATTGTCCTTCTGCTCAATTGTGAGGTTTTTCGGCACCATTTTGGCGCAGACCTTTCGCATGTGCAAATGTTCAGTCAAAATTTGATGAATGGTAAATCTGTTCAAATTTAATTGTTCACTCAACATTCTTAATGTTAAACGACGGTCTGATCTCACAAGAGTGTTCACACATTCAATGTTTTCATTGGTTTTCGAAGTTGAAGGCCTCCCTGAAAAACTTGAGCTCGGGATAAAGAATGTTCCCCATAGGCCTGTTTTAACTTTTCAAACGTCACACTTGCCGATTCTCCAAGCTTAACACAAAATTTAATGGCACAACGTTGCTCCAAATTCCGCTGTTCCATTTTGCGTGACGCACAACCAAAAACACATCTTCGCTAATAGCAGTCACAAAAATCACGTAGTTAACGGAAGGAGTTGAAACTCGCACTGAGCTATGGGAAGGTACTGATACACGTGCTCTATCAAGGACAACAGCGCAGCGTTGCCAGTCTCATTACTTTTCTGCCACACCTCGTAGCTACTTCCTTGACCCTAGTATAGTTCTATAATAATTTATTTTTGATGGCTACTGATAACAGATTACTTCATCTAACACTGTGCTTAAGCCTATTTGTGGTCATTTTCAATAAGAAATATTTTTCTGAGTATAAAGTTAGCTTTTTTTTGCATAAGGGTGGTAGCTGTTATGTTTCAGGCATGTTTCCCCTTTAGGTCTGTGTTATTCATTTTTTGTGTTAATATTGTTGGTTATTTAATTCCTTTATGTCTGTGTATCTTTTTCCATGTGCCATATGTTTTTTGGGAGGTCCCAAAAGAGGTCATCACCATCACCATTAAGGGACTGTTCTCAGTCCTAAAGAGGCTAAGGCCCACAAATCCTTGCAGTTCATTGAATGTCCTGGCGTTCTCTGATGTTTATTGATTCTTTTTTGATAGTTGAAATTCTGTTTTCTGTGCTACTGAGCATTTTTATGATAATATACTTTTATTTATAAAGGTTCTGTTTTCCCTTTTCATTACCAGCTGGGGGTTGATGCTACCAGTTGGCATTTTATCTCATTTTATGGACTTCTTGTGCTAAGGAGCCCCAAGTTCATAACAGGAGTGGTGTACCTGTATGTCTAGTCAATTCCCTGTTGTATTTTTTCTTATAATAGATTCAAACATTGTTCTTGTGGGGAACTGAACTAAGCAAACTCCATGAAGTGCTTGTTGTCTTTGTTCATTCATGTATTTTTATCTTTAAAATCAGAGCTTTCATCTAAATGAGGTACTTTTTCCTACATTGTTAATTGATCTTGTATGTGTGCCCTTATTTAAACTGCTGATTTTCTGCATAGTAAAATGAAATATTTGTATTCAGTGTGACAAAGAAGCAGAATGTTGTGAATGGGTGCATACTTGGCAAGAGAATACCCAGGACAAGGACACCTAAGGAGGTAAACAGCAGAAGAAAGACTGACAGGATGCCTCTTGCAGGTGAACCTCACTAACACAGATAGAGGTTTACTCCCTCTCAGTTGGAGATGCAGAGGTGACTATGGGGTGGCACGTCCTGCATCTGTACTGGATGTTCCAGACAAGTGGCATCCAGGGAACAGTGGCATTACTTCCTACACTGTCCTCTAGCATGCACTGTATAGCATTGTCTGTTAAAGTGACTAGACTTACAAAGTACCTACCAAACCTGGCAGCTGATCGCTGTAAGGAGAAGAGAGAGCAGGAGATATTAGTGGCTCCAAGGCTCAACCATAAGTAATGCCAACAAGGAGTTTAAAACTGTCTAACAGCAGAGATACCATTGTGTAAATGGTCAGGATGACAGCTGATACAAAGGCTGAGCTGAAACAGGAAGAGGTCAGGGTTTAAAAATAAGTGTGAGACACTGGAGGTGAGGAAGGAAGTGCTGTGGCACTGCTTTGGAGATTGACAACACCTATATGAGATAAAATGAACTTGAGATGTACAGTATCACAAATGCAATTTAAGATATGTTACATATAATTACATATTTTTTCATTTTGAAATATGCCAGATATGCTTAATATATCTTACAATAAACAGAAATATCCATCTATCCATTATCCAACCCGCTATATCCTAACACAGGGTCATGGGGGTCTGCTGGAGCCAATCCCAGCCAACACAGCGAGCAAGACAAAAAACAAATTCCCAGACAGGGCGCCAGTCCACCGCAGTAAACAGAAATATGATTAGGCAAATTAATATTTAGAAATACTGTATCATAAACATATTTTTTTAAATCTTAAAATGACATTTTCAGATATTTTGCAATGATTTATAGATATGTAACATTTTTATGTTATCATATATGACATAGTAGCGTAGTAGTTTTCTTTTCCTTTAATTATTGAGTGTTTTCATTTATTGTCAATCTGTCCATTTCTAATCAGTGTATCCAGTTAACAGTGGCCTGGAGCCAGGAGGCGCATAAGGGGCACCAACCCTCATTCTCACACCCATACACTCTTACTGGGTCAATTTAGAGTCACCAATTGTCCTAACATGCATGTGTTTGGGATATTAGAGGAAAATTAAAGTCAATCCATTTGTAAATTGATAATCTCATTTGCTGCATAAAAAATTTATCCTCAGAACAAAAACGGAATATATTTTTTCAGTTTTGCACTTCATTTTACCTCACTCTTAGCATAGTGTGTTTTGTATTTGTTTTCTTTTTCCTTAAACCACAGCCAGTTTTCACCTGTGTAACGTTGCTGTGATTAAACTGTTTTAATAAAGTAATGTTGGAGTTTTTTTATGAAAACAAATATGTGGATTGTGGTGTATTAATGCAATGCAGTATACAAAATATTTTCTTGGCATTCTTAGGTAATGAAAGTGCACAGCTACACATTCCTAGCATAACAAAAACCAAAGCAGGATCAAGCTGTATAGTTCAATGATATGCTTTCTTAGAAGTCAGCCTATGCTTCTAAAAAAATTATTGAAATTAGTTATGGTACTGGAGTTGTGTCCAGTCAAACATTTCTTTGTTTCCCTTTCTTTCATGTGTACATTGTAAAAGGAATTGTATAGATGAACATAAATGTTATTGTTAATATCTGGGATTTACTTTATTTTTTGTTTGGCATTCATGTGGCCATTTTGGGGTATTGCCACTGTGAGTATCCATTTTTGGTGTTATTTTTTTTTTTAGAGATAGCTGTCCTTTAATTTTTTAAGAATTATTTTGCGACCCTATTTTGTATTATTTTGGGCACTGTCATTTTCTACACTTAGTGTCATGGTTTCCATGAGAATCATTTCAGAAGGCATTGAGTTTTTTCTTGTCTTCTTAGAGAGTCAAGGCTGGGGGGCTGTCAAGAGGCAGAGCCTGTTAAAACCCATTGTGGCACTTCTTGTGTGATTTTGGGCTATACAAAAAATAAATTGTATTGTATATAAAGGTCAGTGCACACATCCCTTAATTATTCGAGATAAGAATATAAACAGTTTTCATATGTGATTCTATTTTCGGCTAAATCTTTCCTGGTTTGAGCTCTTGCTTTTGATTCTTAGACCTTTGATTTTTTGACTGGCAGTTTGAACTTCACCACAGATCGATTAGATATTTTGTAACAACCTCAACTTAATTTCTGATTTATTTCAGTAAAAACTTTCATTTTTAGTCAGTAGTTACACTTGTTGACTCCCCAAGCGTTACACTAAAAGGTTACACAAAGGCAGGGACATCACTTGTAAAGGGGGGAGTCCCTTTGGAGTAATCAGCTCATTCAAAGAGCAGGGGTTTCCACATCGTAATGTTCAGTTTGATTGAAAAGTGGGTGGTGTACTGGTGGTGGTGGGGGCTTAGATTTGGGGGTTGGTTCAGAATGTATGCTCACCTGCTTCACAGCCTAGTCGCCATCTGTCAGCTTTCACTTGGGGACTCCATCTTCCCCAATTTCAATGACAGCCTGAGCAGATGCATGCCCTCTGGTAGCCCCAGGGCCCTAAGCAGCTGCTTATTTAGCTTATGCCTTGGACTGGCTCTGGTTAGATTGCATAAAAGTAAGGAATGTGTTGTCTTTTCACATTTTAATTACTCTATGATATTTAAAAGTGTTTGCTTAAATTAATTAAACAAAGCCTCAAACAGGATGCCAGGTTAGCAGGAGGTATGCATCTTTTGAGAAGCTAAATCCTGCTTTTATACCAAATAAAGTGGTTAAGCACATTCCTATACTAGTTTGGAGTATTTGTCTTTCGTCTTGAGATATGAATATCAAATTATTCTCTATCTTCCAGGTAGACTAGAGATGATTTTACATTAGTGTAAAACACTATACGCTATATGGTTTTGAATATGTACCATACTGTGTGTAAACAAAATTAAGAAACTCTATGTGTAGCTTTATTTCAATTAAGAACATAACATGCATTCAGGGTCAATTTTTGTATAAAAGGGAAGCTGTGGAGCTTTGCTTACCCGGGTGTGAAAGCATTTGTGTGTAAACATGATGACAGATTATGATGTTTTCTTAAGGATTCAGTATTATCAACTTTCCTCTGAATGATTATTGTTTTGTATTTTTGCAGTTAATTGAAAATATATTGAGTTTGTATGTACTACAGTGCAAATAAATTATTTTTGAAATGAAAGGAAGGAAAAATAACAATATGTTAAGAAAATATCTGTGGGTTAAATTTTTTTGTTCTGTTTTGGGGAAGTTGTCAAACTCGTCTTCACTCTTTATTGATCTGAAAGAATAATTTCATTTTTTCTAGTGCATGTAGTAGACAGTTACACTTTTGATTTACTATATGAAATAGCTGCATTGTTTTTTATGTTCTGGGGGCTGGGGTCCATGCATTTACTGAATTCATTGCTGCTTAGAATAGATTTCCCATTATCTTGCAGATAATATGATGTATTGGATAATTAATTTTACTCCTCTAGGACCAGGGTTATGAGTCTGTTAATTGAGGTTGGTAGATCATTAATAACTTAAATTGATTTCTTTTTCAGAACTATAAAAAGACCTGATTTTTTTTTTTTTTTTTATAAAAATTCCATCTTTTACAAAAATAGTACATTCTTTTGTCATTTGTGAAAGAGACTGATATATCCATCATCTAATAGCCTTTTTTAATAAATGTATCAGCTATAATTAAGCTTTCATTAAAATTATTGTTCATTCAATATCTTTAGCAGACGAAATGGATTTTTATTTATAATTTAGAATATAAAAGAAAAATCATTGTTTTTCTTTTTAAAACCTAGATGTGCATAACACATAAACTGTCAATAAATTCATTCATTGGAATTTGTGTCTATGGCTCTGTATTGCAAATGATTTGCAGTTGACTTAGAAACGGCATTCAAGTACAGGAGACATATTTAGGATTATGGGTGCATGCTAAGTGATTTTCATGTTTCTTTCTCATTGAGCATATTTTGTTTTGCATTCCTTGGCTATGAAGACTTTTGACAAGTTTTTTTTTTTTTTGAGTAAGACATTTTTTAAATTTTAGAGTTCATATTTTTATTTTACAGTATGCAAAACCTAAAAAATGGTTGATTTTTGAAATAATGTATCTTTTATGGATTTTAAGCGGTTAGATTACAGTGTCTTAAGTCATTCTTGCTTTACCATGCTCATGCTAGCCAGCTTCCCCTCAGAAATTTGTTTTCATGCATCACTGCACTCTGAAGGCACTGTAGTTCCTACCAGTTCTGAAAACAGAGGGAAATTCCTTAAACATTCCTTGTGTAAACGTATAAGAAATAATAGGCATGAATTGCCCCAGGCACCAAATAATAGGAAGTTTTGATGCCAAAGATTATATATACAGTGTATATATATATATATATATATATATATATATATATATAAAATGTGACAATGTTGCTCTTCGTCTTCAGGCGTGTATCAATCTGGATGGCACATTGGTGAACCATGCCATGGAGAACAGGGGATGAATAAACATTTAAGGTTCTTAATGTTCATGTTCCATCATGTTACTTGATAAGAACATTGGTAGTTTCCTGACAATAACGCCTTTTCAATTATATACATAAATATGGGCCAACCTATATATATACCTGTATATATATTCAACACTTAGTTGAAAAAAGGCTGGATGTCTTGCTCGGACAAGGGTATTATGGTCTTCTTGCTTAATGGGTCTTTTTGTAAGTTCTGGCCAGAGGAGGTGAGACTTTCAGTTTTGAGATGGAAGTGATTTCATCAGTCCTCCAGATCTAAGGACAAAGGAGGAGAGGATGTGAGTGACAGCATCAACTCATGAGTCAGAGTGGAATTGCAGCCATTGCAAAAACCCTGACACTGTCCCCTGCACATGTCTGACACCTCTTACAACAAGACATGTCTAAAAAGTGGATAGGGATAAATAATTAAGGCAAACACTAATACAAAAACTAGCAGCAATACAAGCTATTCTTCTTCTTCTTCTTCTTCTTCTTATTATTATTATTATTATTATTATGTAAAATAAATATTTATCAGTCTTTATTTTACAAAAAGCAGACTGGTGATCAACATCCAGGACAATAGATAAATACAAGCAGATGTATCCAAAAACTATGTGGAGCAAGGCTGACATTAAATGACAAAACCAAGACATAAAAAAACAATAAAAGTTTAGGCAAGTCAAGAAACCTCATTAATTGAGCATCTATGTTATCATGTGATTTCAACTTGGCAAGTATTGCTTAGAAAGCTGGTATTAAAGGCAGGCAGTAGGGGCCAGGATGGGGATCAGGGCAAAATGCAATAGAAAAGAACAGGAACAGGACATTTTTAATAAAGGAGACATTTTCTATTCTAGGGTTGTAGAGTACCAGAGTCTGCCTCACAGAAAGAAAATGATCTTGTAATACAAAGAAAAATACATTTTGAGCAACTAATCAATAAGTAGATTCTAGTTTTTCCCTAGGAATTCAAGGATGTGATTTTTTTTTTTTGTTTTGTTTTGTTTTGTTATACTGCTAATGGCCAGTAGATGGCACTTTGTGGCTTTATAAACATAAGCAATAGTAATTTAGTACCAAACGAGTTTGGAAGAACATACGTTTAGTATATCCAAGTTGGGTGTGTTCTTGTAGTGTTTGTGCATCCCAAAGTGCACTTGTTGGAATCTGCCTTATTTTTTAAAATAAAGGTACTTTGTGAAATAGGGGTTCATTTCATTGCACATGGTGCACATTTTGCACATGAAAGATGGTCAATAAGGGCTGCTAAGAGCATAAGAATTTCACAAGTGCGATCAGACCTTCAGGGCTGCGTGGTTAACTAATAGCTAAGTCCCTATATCACATCCTGATCGATTTTGAAAGTTGTCACTACATGACTCGGTAATTTGCTGCAGCTACCCAACGACTGTTTTCATAACGAAGTGCTTCCTGGCTTCAGTCTTAAAAACATCTCAATTGATTTTTACTGGTGTCCTTGAGCATGTGATGAAGTATTTATTCAAAATAATTCTCATGGTGTTACTTTATCAATTATTTAATTTTCTTATCCTTTCAGTGTAGGATGTCCCCTTAGTCCTGGAATGCACTTGCTTGCATATCCTCTAATGCTGCAATCCCTTTTTGTACCAGAATTGCATACAGTAATCCAGATGCAATCTCATTAGTACATAGCAGAGAATAACTATAATGTCCAATGATTTGTATTCAACAGTCTTTGCAACTTTAAATTTTATTTTCCTTTTTATCTCCTTGTACACATTTCTTAAACCTGTTGTTCAACTTTCAGACCTAAATGGCTGCATTTTTCTTTGTATATTTTAATCTAATTTCTTAATTAAAATCCAATCCTTGCTGAAAACAGAACTTCCTATTTTATTCTGTCGTTTTCATTCTGTTATGTGAGGTCATTCTTATATTGTAGATTTTTTTTCTTTCTGAGAATGTCATCCAAATGATTTGTGGCCTAGAACAGATTAGAAATTTCCAGTCCTTCATTTTTAGCTCTGTGATTTCTTTCCAAATATTTTATTTAAATACACACAGTTATAAGTGGGACCAAGTGATATGGTAATCTGCCGTTTCTTTGTCATTTACATTTCATTGTGAACATGGGACTGATTAAACAAACTCAAAACAGAGAATACCTCTGTGAGGATTTGTAATCTTAGCAAGCAACCTGATGTAAATGAGGTGCAAAAATGTTACCTGTAGATCTCTAATTAAGAAACTGGATTAGAACAAAAATCTGAAGCCATTGCAACCAACTGGGATCAAACATGAGAACCCCAAACCTAAACAATGTGAATGTTTCATCAATATAAATCCTTATTTCCTTTACACAGGTTGCTTCCTATAGAACAACATAATCCATTCTGTATTTATAACTAGTTTTTATTTTTGCATTGGCTTAGTCCTGCAATAAACTGGATTTTTCAAGTGTGCAACCAGGTTTGAATATGGTCCATGTCTTTCAGAATTGTTTTTGCTGTCTCCTCAGTATCTGCTATCCTTCCAATGTTGAGATTGTATGCGGATTTCACACATTTACGAACTATGCCGGAGTCATTAAATCTGTATAAATAGGGAAACGTTGACCTCTAAAGGGATTCTACTGATGACTTCATCCCATGTGGCATATTATCATCTTATGTGTACTCTGTGTCTGACCAATTAATCAATTTGCAGTTGGTGATTATAGTTAAAATGTAAAACAACATGGGATATTTGCACATAAACACATCTTTGAATGTGAATACAGTTGTTACAATTATCTCTATATATAATCTTCATTTGGATCTTGATCTTTGTTTGTCCACTAATGAATTAGAAGAAGAAGCACTAGATGGCAGCAGAGAGGCAGCTAAAACATAGGCATTGCATTAAGAATCTCCTCCAGGCTTATACTACTGAAGACTGTAGTACTCCAGTCACACCTCACAACACAGACATTCAAACTAAACAAATTGTTGTGCTTTAAATTAACTAAAGAGATCTTCATTTAGATCTTGATCTTTGTTTGTCCGCGAATTTCACGCATGCGTAGACCACCTTCCAGTTTAGTACTCACAGATGTCAACAATGTGCCGGAATAACGAAAGGGGTGGTGGACAGTGTTACGCTGGTTAGCTTCTGAGGCCTGGTTAGAGAATGAGATTGCCGAAGATAAAAGGTACGTGCCTACGTAACATATGCATGAAAGAAAGACAGTGGGTAAAATGAATGGCAACGTAACAGCACGTTCCGGAAATTATTATTGTTATGTTGTAGCCGGTGAGTGCTGCGCGTCTTACAGTTGTACCGTGGCTTGCTCACATGTCAGTGAAGTGATCTCTATTTATGCTTTAAAGAGCCTGGATACCTATGTGTCCCCCTTTTATAACCATTGCTCCATGTATATTGCCTTACTCTTTGGATTGCCACAAAGCAACCTGCGAGATTGGAGAAAGGTTGAGAAGAGATTGTGAGAGGAAACGACAGCGTCGTGAAAACGAGACGGACTGTGAACGGACAGAAGCAGAAATGCTCCTACACCACCACATAATTACGATTCGGACAGTGATTCCGAGTAGGCCGTTCCTATCGAATCAATATCCAAGGATTTTCTTTTGTAATTTTGTTTCCCTTATAAAAAATCATAATGCTGTGCGACAAAGGGCCCAGTTCACGACTGGCAGCCGCGTTTAAACAGGGAGCCCTTCACAGATAACTTTAACACGCGCAACGTAGTTGGGCGCACATGGCTAGTAAGAAAAGTAAATGTATATCCTGATTTTGGTGCATTAGAGCTAGAGAATTTAACCTTACAAATGTATAAATACAGGCTTTGAATAGGAGTAAAGGCTATCTCATATTACATGACTTTTCCAGCGATTTTTAGTTGTTTCATTTGTTTACATAATTTTAGCAAGTCAGAGGCAGTCGGTGGCACTCTCCCGTGAAGGCAGTCCTCTAATGTCACACATCCAGTAATTCACTCCAACTAGTCTGTGACTCTCTACAAAAAAAATCAAAACCAGTTTGATCTTGTGTTTAGTTGTATTGCCAGTCTCTGTGTGCATGGGAGCTGACAACCAATGAATGGTCATCCACAAGGGCACTGAATAGAATGTAGCAACAAACAATGAGGATTATGTGAACTTTGAACCTCGCAAACAAAAGAAAGGCTCGTCTTTCTGATGCCACATGCTCTACATAGTAAGACGGAATGGAAAATAGGAAAAAAGGACACAGATTGCGAGAGACCCAAGACCTGTTAAACTGTTAACTCTTCATGCAGTGCAATATTGGCTGCCAGAAAATGGGGCCAGCCCAGCTGTGCTGCAAAGTGAGCATTCAGTCAGGAAATGTGACATGGGCATTGATTTTCAGTCAATTTAGTTAAATTGATATGGTCCAGTGACAAGATCAGCAATTGCAGTCAGCAAATCTGGCATACGTAATGAGTAAAAGTTACGTAATGTGACATCAGCTTAAAAAAGTAACATAAACACAGGATAAAACATTGTCTAAACAAAACTAAACTCTAAAAAGTTATTCCTTTCAATAAGGAGAGTTATCTTTCTAGAGCAGGTTATGATAGGCTACTTTCATAGAAGAGTTCAGTGACTGTTGATTTTCATTACAAAGTGGAAATTGATAAGTAAGGAATTATGTCAGAAAACAGAGTTAGCTTCTGATCACAATTTTAAATGGAATAGAAACCAATGGACACTTGTAACTCTCATTTGTCATTCAGACTTTAAGTATCACTATATACATTTACATAACTGGCTAAAATGCATTAGGTCAACATTTAAGTGCTCTTGGCAGCAAACTTCCTGATTTGCAATTTATAGCAGCAAATGGGATTTTTTTTTTCCTCATTTGATTCTTTGCCAAAGACTGAACTGGTTTTGAATTTGGAATCTGTGTCATCTCACTGGCAGTGAATTTTTAAAAATTCTGTAGGCTTTTTCATGTGCAACTCTTAATATGCACTCACAAGAACTATAATAAAATAAAATAGTTTTTCATTTAGGATAAAATCTCAATCTACGTTTAGATTCAGAAGTTTTGTTGCCTAAAGCAACTCTGTGAAATTTGATATGAATAGAAGTCTGCTGAGGATTAGATACAGTACATTCAAGATCCATCATCCCATAACATAGCAGGAAAGTTTTTTCTTTTTTGTTTTATATTCTATTTGCTTTTTTTTTTACTTTATTTACTTTTGTTGATTATATGAAAGTATTGCCCATGTGTAGCATTGATTTATTTTATAAATTTGTTAAATAGTTAATTTAATAAAGAACAGAGGACTTTTAAATCTTTTAATACCTCATTGTTAGAATACAAATAACATATTTATACTGTGGCAGATAGCTGCCATCCTTATACAGTCCAGACATCTTTGTGGCAGAAGGACCAGGGGAGAAAGCATGCTCACAGCATTATCTTCCCCCGATTGCTAGATAGCAGCCCCCTGGTGTGCTACAGCACCCCGGATTCTCACAGGGCATGCTGGGACTTAGAGTTTGGTGGCTCACTCCGGTTGGATTCTGGAGGTGCAGCCAGGGGGTGCTGCAGGGACTGCAGAGCCCTGCTTCATCTGGCTCCCACCTTATGCAGAAACACTTCCAGACGAAGCCTACAGGACACCAGAAGTACTCCTGGGTATTACATAAAAGGAGCCAGCTGCCACTGCTCCAGGAGCCAGAGTCGGGAGGAAGGTGACAAAACTTGCTGGAGGAGGAGTGAAGGTGGACAAAGGCAGAGAAAGAGTGCTATGTGCTTTACTGTACTCTGCTTTGTAACTGCCTTGTGGGAAGCGCTTACTTAAGAGTTTCCGACAAATAAAAAAGCCTATGTGGTGGTGGACTTGTGTCTGTGTCTGCCTCTGTCAGTGTCAGGTGTTGGGGATCTAGAATGCTTCTGCAGGCCACAATAAAAAGTTTTCAAGTTTTTTAAAAACATTAAACCATGTTTCATTTTCTATAGCTTTAAAAAAATTATTTTGCTTCCACACTTTCTTTCAATTCCAGAACATGATTATTCCATTACAGAGACTTGGGAAATTTACCGTAGGCTTTTAGGTGCAAGGCCGGCAACAGTGGATGGGACTCAGTCCATTGTAGAGCACACTCTGTCATTGTGGTCAGCAGGGGTCTGTACTTTCTCCGGTCCTGTTCAGCCTATATACATCGTACTTCCAATACAACTCGGAGTCCTGCCACGTGCAAAAGTTCAAAAGTACAACTGAACACCAGCAAAACCAAGGAGCTGGTGGTGGATTTTAGGAGACCCAGGCCCCTCCTGGACCCCGTGATCATCAGAGGTGACTGTGTGCAGAGGGTGTAGACCTATAAATACCTGGGAGTGCAGCTGGATGATAAATTGAACTGGGCTGCCAGTACTGATGTTCTGTGTAAGAAAGGACAGAGCCGACTATACTTCCTTAGAAGGCCGGTGTCCTTCAACATCTGCAATAAGATGCTGCAGATGTTCTATCAGACAATTGTGGTAAGCGCCCTCTTCTATGCAGTGGTGTGTTGGGGAGGCAGCATAAAGAAGAGGGACCCCTCATGCCTAGAGAAACTGGTGAGGAAGGCTCTATTGTAGGCACGGAGCTGGACAGTTTGACATCTGTGGCAGAGCGACGGGCGCTAAGCAGGCTCTTGTCAATCATAGAGAATCCACTGCATCCACTGAACAGTATCATCTCCAGACAGAGGAGCAGCTTC
Source organism: Polypterus bichir lapradei (assembly GCA_026402145.1). Lineage (NCBI taxonomy): Eukaryota > Metazoa > Chordata > Cladistia > Polypteriformes > Polypteridae > Polypterus > Polypterus bichir. Next base: position 118,991,360 of record JANRMT010062792.1, on the reverse strand, counting down.
AGCGACAGACTGCTGTCACTGTCCTGCTCCACTGACAGACTGAGGAGATCTTCCTTCCCCCACACTATGCAACTCTTCAATTCCACCCGGGGGGGGGGGGGG
>JANRMT010062792.1:118936957-118991158 GCA_026402145.1 Polypterus bichir lapradei | reverse complement strand
GGGTAAACATTAATATTATACAAAATTATTGTCTGTCTGTTATACCTTCATTTTTATCACTCTTTATTTTAATATTGTTCTTTATCAGTATGCTGCTGCTGGAGTATGTGAATTTCCCCTTGGGATTAATAAAGTATCTATCTATCTATCTATCTATCTATCTATCTATCTATCTATCTATCTATCTATCTATCTATCTATCTACACACAAGCACAAACACAGCCAAATTTGATTTGCTATGTGACCTAATATGTTGACACATAAAATGCCTAGAGAAAGCCCAGGGAGTCAAGGGAAACAAATACAGATTCCACTCAAACAATCCCTTGGCCAAAAATTAAACCTAGGTAAAAGTTGTCACAAGAATGTATGATGACATCATGATTTTGTTTTAATATTTTGAATAATACAGTTTGAATATTGTTATTTGATTATACCATTATGTCAGTGGCATCAAAGCAATGCCACTTTGATTGTGACTTTCTTCAGGGGTGGTGTTATATTGTTGTTAGTTATGACATCCATTGCATTTTTTCATATTAATGCCCATGCTACCCACTATGACATTCACTATTACATCTGTATTTCGCCAACATGTTTCATTGTTCTTCGTCTTTGACTATTTAACTTACTGCCCAGATGTTGTTGAAGGTTTGTGTTATTGAAATGTTTGTAGGGGATAAGTTTTTAAAGAATTTTAAGTAAGAGATAACTAGTAAGCAGTCAAATCTGGTTTTGTTTATTGTTCTAATTAAGCATTTAATTCAATTTGAAATAAAATTACTTTTAGCTTTGTTTGGATTATTTCATGTATTTATTTACAGTTGTTATCATCACTTGCTGCAATTGTTTTGTTGGTCAAAGTCAGATCTGTACCTTAAAACCTTAAAAAATAGCTTTATAGGTGACAACTTAGCATAACACCACAACGTTAGAAAGAATTAGAGGTGGAAGTGTTGCAAAGTGGTGTCATAAAAATGCAACAGATAAAGTGGCCAGTTTTACATTACATTAGCTTTTTAGCACAATAGTCAATGAAAGACAGTGTGTCTTTTTGTCATTTTGAGAGAAGGTATTAAAAGCCCTTAAAAGAGGGAAGAAAATGTACACATTAACTGAATTATTATGGATATGACCTTCCTACTATCACAACAAACCAAAAACCACTGTAATGTGAATTTTAATACTGTAAAAGCAAAGCTAGTACATTATTGCATGTTGTATATAAAATAGTGCTTTTAAGTTACACATTGGAAATCAACGTGAAGGAACAAATCAACTAATGTTTAAAATGTATAAATCTTTAGAGAACATGCTTTCACTCTAAAAAATGCCAGCATTATTGCAGTCAGAGCAGCCAAACACTGGAAATTTAATCCAAGCTTTCTTTCAGACAAATCATGATAGCAACAGTCCAGGGTTTGAAATATGCCGGCACTGTCAATGCTTTACAACTTAATGCAGTGTGTTGGTGACAGTGTTTCTTCTCATGTTGCACTCATATTTGCTAGGATAATTTAATTGATATCCAAAAATTATCTGTGTTTAGAAATGTATATTTGAGAACTCTACATTTGTAAAAAAGGAGTTTTATTTTAATCCATTTGTTTTCTGATCATTGCAAATTATTCCTCCAGAATTATGTGCAAATCAGTATCTGCACAAAAACAGTAGTCCATAGAGGAGAGCCTATGTACTGCAGACATGGTTAGGTTAGGTAGACTTAGGTAGAACATGCAACATCCAAACAGTCAATTAAGCAAAGTTCTAACACAGTCTCATAGAGTTGTAACATTTTAATGAATTTGTAAGATATATGTATAGAATTTCAGTGCTACGTACAGGGAGAAGTGGTTTATAAACCATTTTGAATCATTCCGCAATTAGAATCTAATACAGTGAATGCACTATTGACCCAGCAATCTCTAAAACATCCAGGGTCTGTAAGAGCTACTGAAAATAAAGAGTTGAATGACTTGATTAGACCAGAATAAAGAATGGGTCCTCTTCAAATACACCAAGCAATATTCAAAATGACTTAATGTGATGACCAAATAATAATGGTTGCCTTGTAGCTAAAATTTAGAGACATAGCCACAGACACAAACCAAGCTCTACTGTACATGTCAAAGTTATGGTTAAATGCAAATTACAAGGCAGTTGGCTTGGCCAAGAATGGAACATTATGATTTCTTGTTTATTCTGAGTTTCTTCAGGCATGAAAAGCTTACAAACATCTGATATCTCTATCTTCTTCCAGAGCCCAAAGAATCATTTAAAAAGTATCAGATGGCTACTGTCAAAAAATGAGAATGCATTCATTCATTTAAAAGCATTAGTAAGCCTTTGTTGAGCAGATGGTTTAGAGCTTTGTTTGGTTCTGTCTACTAACCAAACAAAGCAACTAAAGTGAAGCAGAAGTGTTACTTGAGCAATAAGTGCTTCTTATTAAGCAATTGGGTTGGAGCAAAAACCTGGAGTTTATATAGGTATTTATAATTTATACAAAAGCATCCGCACATATTCTGGCTAAGTAAGAAGATAGCAAGAGTAACATCCATAACCTATTTATGTTTAACTCCGCAAAAATAAAAGGCACTTATATATGGTATTTTTGGTTCCTTGATTCAAGTTTAAACAACCCTGTTAAAACAGATAAAGCTAAGTAAAGGTTAAATATATTAGCTGATATATTGCATGCAGCAAACACATTATTTTCCATAGATCTTTTAATAGCAAGCTACATTAGGCAGTTGAAAATGTCTCTTTTTGTAATAAGTAATCAGCATTCAGACACCATAATATAGCAAAAAATCACCTCTCTGTTTCAGATGCTGTTGAACTCAGTGAAGCATTCATTTACTGAGAGAGCTGACAAATACACACTTTAACCTATTTTCAGATTTGAGGCCATTATGTATATAATCCTTTGATTCAACCAAACCATTTAATACAAAGCTGGTATGGTGGCACAGAAGTTGGTGTTGTCTCACAGTTTTCTGGACTGATGGTTGATTAATAGCCTGACCACTGTCTGTCTGGAAACTGCATGTTTTCTCAATATATTTCTTTCAAAATCTTGAGGTATGAATGCTAGGTTAATTGCAGACACCAAATTGGACTCGTATAAATAAGTAAGAGTGTGTTTGTGAACACCAAAAATAAAAACAGTTAAAATAAGTTGTTCAGTTCAGACAGGATGCATCACTTTTGCCAGACAGGAGCAAACAATAAACAGTCTGCATGTTATGCTCTCTGCGGTGGGCTGGCGCCCTGCCCGGGGTTTGTTTCCTGCCTTGCACCCTGTGCTGGCTGGAAATGGCTCCAGCAGACCCCCGTGACCCTGTAGTTAGGATATAGCGGGTTGGATGATGGATGGATGGATGGATGTTATGCTCTCTGATGGTGTGCAAGGCTGCCAGTATCATATGATGTTCTAACACAGGGGTCCTCAATCACAGTCCTGGAGGACTGCAGTGGCTGCAGGTTTTTGTGCTAACCTGGTTGCTTAATTAGAAAGCAGTTCTTGCCAATAATTTAATTTCATGGCTTGTTAGTGCTGTAACTCTGCTATATCAGGTAATTCTCATATCTGAGATTTTCTTCTCCTTTCTAAGGATATCATCCGAATGATTTGAAGCCTAAAATTGATAAGTAATTCTCAGTCCTCCACTTTTTGCTCTTCACTTTCCTTCCAAGCATTTAATTAAACCTAATATTGCATGATAAATACACACAGGTGTAAATGGTAACAAGCTAAATGGAGAAATGCTGCTCTCTTTTGCTATTTGCATGTTATTGCTAATTAGGAGCAGTTAAAAACTGAGAATAGATCCATTTAAGACTAAAATAAGTAATAAGGGTTCAAACAACTAAAGTGAAGCAGAATTGTTACTTGAGCAATAAGTGCTTCTTATTAAGCAATTGGGTTGGAACAAAAACCTGCAGCCATTGCAGCCCTCCAGGACCATGATTGAGGACCCCTGTTCTAACACAAAGTATTGTCAATGAAACAAGAGAGCATATCTAACTTATTGAGTCACACCACTACTCTTTAACAATTTTAAATTAAACTCCATTTGGTCAGGACGAAGCAACAAACTAGCAATATATTTTTTAAGGAGTTTTATAAGAGTAGAGTTTTAGTCGTCCAGTTGTTTGCCTTTTTTAATCATGTAGAATAGGGAGGCTAAGCAACCTGCTTTCCTGTCATTCTCTGAGGCAGGGATTAAACTAGCAATCATGGTAGTTTGAACTCCAAAGTCTGCCTGAGTTGGAATTTCTATCACTGCATGGTGTTTCGCAAGGAACTCCAAAATTATGGAAGGCGATTATCGATTTGTTTAGTTATAAAAAGAAACATAATACAAAAGCAAATCAGGCTGTTGCAGTATGTAACTCACTTTGACAGTATCATTATCTGATAGTTGTGGTGGAAGAAGTTTTTAAGTATGTGTTGTGGGATTGTGTTCTTTTATTATTATTACAGATATCTAAAAAAATAAACCCCATGTCAGTCTCAGTTTATAAATCATGTGATGTAACAGGTATAGGTCAGATTTATGTGCCTGAGTGACTTTTTTGATGGCCACCTATACCATGCCAACTTCAAATGTTAATACTACTGCAGTGATTTTTATAATATTCTAATGCTTCAAATTCAGACATTTGGGTTCCTTTTTGTTTTCACAATTTTTACAGTGAAAGAAGAGTTTAATATGTAACATGAATGTTGCAGATGTGGTCATAATAAAATCAAGTGTTCCAGCACACTAACCTAGAAACTGAAATCACTGATCCTATTTGGCTGCTGTCATGATTTACGTATTTAAGAGTGAAAACTCCTTTCAAGGACACATTTTCCATATAATTCAATTTTAAGATCATTAAAAGCCCGGATAAATGGGGAGGGTTACTACAGGAAGGGCATCCGGTGTAAAATTTTGCCAAATCAATATACAGACAACAATACAAATTTCCATACCGGATCGGTTGAGCCCCAGGTTAACAACAAAGACCACCAGTACTGTTAGCTAACAGGGTAATGGCAGAAATTGGGCTACTGTTGGCCGAAGAAGAAAAAGGAGAAGAAGAGGGGGGAGACGTGTCCAGAGGCAGGAGGAGAGGAGGAAAGTAAAAAGAGTGGAACTGAGGGTAGAAACTTTGAATGTTGGCAGTATGACTGGTAAGAGGAGAGAGTTAGCAGATATGATGGAGAGAAGGAAGGTTGATAACGTGCGTGCAAGAGACTAAATGGAAGGCGAGTAAGGCCCAGTGGATTGGAGGTGGATTCAAATTGTTCTATCATGGTGTGGAGGAGGAGGAGAAATGGGGTAGGAGTTATTCTGAAGGAACAGTATGTCAGGAGTGTTTTGGAGGTGTAAAGAGTGTCAGATAGAGTAATGATTATGAAGCTGGAAATTGGAGATGTGATGATGAGTGTTGTTAGTGCATATGCACCGCAAGTTGGGTGTGCAATGGGTGAGAAAGAAAATTTTTAGAGTGAGCTGGATGAAGTGAAGAACAGTTTACCCAAGGGACAGAAAGTGGTGATTGGAGCGGATTTCACTGGACATGTTTGTGAAGGGAACAGTGGAGACGAGGAGGTGTTGGGTAGGTATGGTATCAAGGAGGGGAATGAAGAAGGTCAGAGGATAGTGGATTTTGCCAAAAGGATGGACATGGCTGTGGTGAATACGTATTTTAAGAAGAGGGAGGAACATAGGGTTACATACAAGAGTGGAGGAAGATGCACACAGGTAGATTACATACTATGCAGAAGAGTTCATCTGAAGGAGATTGAAGACTGCAAAGTGGTTGCAGGGGAAAGTGTAGTTAAGCAGCATAGGATGGTGGTCTGTAGGATGATGTTGGAGATCAAGAGACTGAGGGCAGAGCCAAGGATCAAATGGTGGAAGTTGAAAAAGGAAGAGTGCAGGGTTGAGTTTAGGCAGAAGGAGAGGCAGGCACTGGGTGGCAGTGAAGAGTTACCAGACAGCTGGGAAACTACAATAAATGTAGTAAGGGTGACAGCAAGAAGGGTGCTTGGTGTGACATCTGGAAAGAGGAAGGAGGAAAAGGAAACCTGGTGGTGGAATGAGGAAATACAGGAGAGTATACAAAGGAAGAGGATGGCAAAGAAGAAGTGGAATAGTCAGAGAGATGCAGAAAGTAGACAAAAGTACAAGGAGATAAGGCGCAAGGTGAAGAGAGAGGTGGCGAAGGCTAAAGAAAAGGCGTATGATGAGTTGTATGAGAGGTTGGACACTAAGGCGGGAGAAGAGGACCTGTACCGATTGGCTAGACAGAGGGAGCGAGCTGGGAAAGATGTGCAGCAGGTTAGGGTGATAAAGGGTAAAGATGGAAACATACTCACAAGCGAGGAGAGTGTGTTGAGCAGATGGAAAGAATACTTTGAGAGGCTGATGCATTAAAAGAACAAGAGAGAGAAGAGGTTGGATGATGTGGAGATAGTGAATCAGGAAGTGCAACAGATTAGCAAGGACGAAGTAAGGACAGCTATGGAGAGGATGAAAAATGGAAAGGCCGTTGGTCCAGATGACATACCTATGGAAGCATGGAGGTGTTTAGAAGAGATGGCAGTGGAGTTTTTAACCAGATTGTTTAATGGAATCTTGGAAAGTGATAGGATGCCTGAGGAGTGGAGAAGAAGTGTGCTGGTGCTGATATTTAAGAATAAGGGGGATGTGCAGGACTGTAGTAACTACAGAGGGATAAAATTGATGAGCCACAGCATGAAGTTATGGGAAAGAGTAGTGGAAGCTAGGTTAAGAAGTGAGGTGATGATTAGTGAGCAGCAGTATGGTGTCATGCCAAGAAAGAGCACCACAGATGCAATGTTTGCTCTGAGGATGTTGATGGAGAAGTTTAGAGAAGGCCAGAAGGAGTTGCATTGTGTCTTTGTCGACCTGGAGAAAGCATATAACAGGGTGCCTCGAGAGGAGTTGTGGTATTGTATGAGGAAGTTGAGAGTGGCAGAGATGTACATGAAAGAGTTGTACAGGATATGTACAAGGGAAGTGTGACAATGGTGAGGTCTGCAGTAGGAGTCACAGATGCATTCAAGTTGGAGGTTGGATTATATCAGGGATCGGCTCTGAGCCGTTTCTTATTTGCAATGGTGATGGACAGGTTGACAGAGCTTACTTTAGACAGGATTCCCCGTGGACTATGATGTTTGCTGATGACATTGTGATCTGTAGCGATAGTAGGGAGCATGTTGAGGAGACCCTGGAGAGGTGGAGATATGCTCTAGAGAGGAGAGCAATGAAGGTCAGTAGGAACAAGGCAGAATACATGTGTGTAAATGTGAGGGAGGTCAGTGGAATGGTGAGGATGCAAGGAGTACAGTTGGTGAAGGTGGATGAGTTTAAATACTTGGGATCAACAGTACTGAGTAATGGGGATTGTGGAAGAGAGTGCAGGGAGGGTGGAATTGGTGGAGAAGAGTGTCAGGAATAATTTGTGACAGGCGGGTATCAGCAAGAGTCAAAGGGAAGGTCTACAGGACGTAGTGAGACCAGCTATGTTATATGGGTTGGAGACGGTGGCACTGTCCAGAAAGCAGGAGACAGAGCTGGAGGTAGTAGAGAGTAGTAGAGTTAAAGATGCTAAGATGCTAAGATTTGCATTCGGTGTGACGAGGATGGATAGGATTAGAAATGAGTACCTTAGAGGGTCAGCTTAAGTTGGATGGTTGGGAGACAAAGTCAGAGCGGCGAGATTGAGTTGGTTTGGACATATGCAGAGTATATTGGGAGAAGGATGCTAAGGATAGAACTGCCAGGGGATAGAAAAAGGGGAAGGCCTAAGAGAAGGTTTATGGATGTGGTGAGAGAGGACATGCAGGTGATGGGTGTAACAGAACAAGATGCAAAGGACAGAAAGATATGGAAGAAGATGATCCGCTGTGGCAACCCCTAACGGGAGCAGCTGAAAGAAGAAGAAATTTTTCTCACCATATTTATGATGTTTCCCCACTGACATTTTATATACTTTTTTAAACTGAAGCCATCACCATTTTGTGTATTTTCAAATGTCCACAGACTTATTAATGTTAGAAACAATTTCCATTGCCACTGTCTAACAACCAGAAATTCCAGTGCACAGGACAGTCACTATATAAGTTTGTGATATGTATCTCCTGTTCTTCAAGGTTCCTGGATATTGTCTCAAATATCTGTGTGCTCAGTTACTAATACAAACTTTTAGTGGGTTAGGGCTGCCTTTGAATTTGTAGTTAGCATTTTGAGTTTTGTGGTTTTTGCATTTTTATTTTTTTGACTTTTTATTTCAGCATGTTACAGACTAGGAGATTGGTATTCATTTTTTTGTTCCTTTTCACCTTTCTGTCTTTTTGGCCTGCCAAATTCCATCTGCCAGAATTGCTATACTGTTTGCAAACTCTTAGGAATCGCACCCTTACTGACCAAAGTTCACTTCCTTGTGAGACGAAATAAAGAAATAAAGCGAAGTAAGAAACATCACAGAATTTTTTTTTATTTCATCAGTGTTTGGGGACTAAACAGTGTTCAACACATTATTCTCATGTATAAAAGATTAATAATTTATTATGAAAACAGTAAATAAATAGTGTACACTTATCTCAATTTTGAATTCAAGCGCTGTTTTTAATGTGAAACATTTTAATCTCAATTATTATTTGATAGCTGTACTGGAAAAAATGCAGGTATGTCTCCCAAGCGCTCATGGAGCTCTACATTTAGGAAGTGGACTGATGTCTATGTTATACTTAAAATCCTTTTGACAATTAAAGTGTAGGATGAATTAAGTCATAGATTTTAATTATTCAGTATAGAGACTGATCAATGGAAAATACTGTATGTCACCTTTAATTTCAGGAAGCAATACATTGCTGTAATTTCACAATTTAATTGCAATACTTACATTTTGAAATCTAAAATTAGAAAAACCACAATATTATAAAACTGTAGTTCCCTGGGTGCTTCCACGCTTACAGAAATGCTACTAATGTTACGGGCCCATGCTGATGCTGCAGATTGTAGCTCCTCTGTTTGGAGTTTGCATGTTCATTGTCTTTCTTGAATTAGAGAGTTCATTAAGGTTCCAGGCAATGTCTGTGAAAGGCAGTAGCTTGTTTAATGTTTTAAAGGGAGATTTATAGATACAGTATGCCTTCCTTTAAAAATAAGTTACAATTGTGTACAAAATGTTAACTATCAGGTTTGATTTCTATTTCTATTTGCTGTTTTGTACTGTGATGTTCTTACTTTGATTTAATATTACCAATTGTTGGTTGATGCCTTCTTAAACATTTTTGAATTGACCCCTTTTCTATTCAACTAATGTTTTTGATGTGCTCATAAAGAAGCCCTCCCCCAACTCTAGTAAATATGTTCAATTTTTCACTCCACTTTTGTAGAATGTGAAAGTCAGTCACAGTAGAATCATTAACAGAAAGGTTTAGGTCAAACACTAATATTTTTTGTAATCAAAACCGAGACAACACATCAAAACATGTGATCAAAATTCAGAACCAAAAGTAAAAAGAAAATAAAATAAAAAGTTCTCTAAATAGCCTTCAAATGACAAAAAGTAATGTTTCAGCAGTCTATTTGGAATTTTATGATTGTGGGTACCATGACATCACATCTCGGCCATTTGCTTACCAACAACGAGCATTACAGATAGCAACAAGCACTAATAATCATGTCAGAAAAATATAATCAACATATAAAAAGAATTTCTTAGGATTAGAATGATTGGTTAATAAATACTCACCAATAAAACTTTTCTTCTTATCAGCACAACCCAACAGCCAGATTTTAAAACAGTTAAATTTGGAACAGTCTAGGGTTCAGGGGAGTGCATTGGAGCTGTATATCTTGTCATCATGTTGAGTATTCAAGCTTTTGGTGCATTGATTATTTTAACAGGACTGTGATATAGTTACATATAGAAATGGGTGTTTTACAGCATTCTTAAAAGGAAGCCTTTCAGAGGGCTTTAGTGTCTGAAACACATATAACTTCTTATTTGTTAATGCTGTGTTTTCATATATGGATGTCTGTGCGTGCACTGTGTATCTGTTTAGGGTTTAAAACTTTGGGTATTAAAAGACTTAAATATTTTTAAATGTCTGGATCAAATCACTTTCGTATTAATAATCTTTCCTTTGTTGCCTTACAAGAGAACCGCTTTATTATTTCATTATATTATTTTCCATGTGTAATAGTAGTTTACCATACTTGAGACTGTAGCTCTTTTTATTTCCTTGAACTATCTATTATCTTCTGATTAGAGTTTTAGGTATATGGGGTCTGAATTAGCCACAGACCATACAATAGTCCATTAGAAAGAGTTATTCAAACACCCATAAGATACTGTACAGAAGTTTCTATTGCTAGAATTCTCAGAAGATAAGAAAAAACAGTGCTGGTCATAGCCTTCATTTATATAAACTTAGTGAGTTGAAGTCAGTCGCCTAGTGTGACATGCCTCGTGACTCACTCCAACTAGTTTACAACTCACTCAGATAAAATTAAATAAGTTTGATTTTACCTTTATTTGTAGGGATAGGCTCTATGTGCACATTAGCTGACAACCAATGAATGCTCATATGGAACTACAAAGCATACTGTAGAATGAAGCGATGAGGAATAAGGAGCATGGGTGTTCTGGACCTCACAAACACAAGAGAATCTTGTCTTTCTGATGTCTCATGTTTACATACCAAGACAAAAAAAGATAAAGAGCCAAAATTGTGGCTATACTTGCTGTAGCTGTTAACCCTTTGTACAGTGCTAGCTCCAAAAGGCAGCACACTATCTGTGCTAGAAAGCTGTCATTCAGTCAGTAAATGTGACACGGGCAGCATTTTTCAGTCATTTAACTGACATGGTCCTGTGATATGGTCAGTAAATCTGACATACCCAACAACTAGAAGCCTTGTAATGTGAAAATGACACAATTGTGGTTGACAGCACATGCAGGAGTGGCTGTGAGAAAGCTGCTGCACAGGAAAAGCTGTATCATAGGCTAAGCATCCCTATATACTGCTGCCAGAAGGACATTTCCTTGAGAACAGCAGAAAAACTAATTGGCACCCTACAATCCCAATGTCGTGAGTTTGTGCCCAATCTTTGCTGACTCAGATTGGACACCTTGAGAGAGAGTGGGAGCATCAACCCTGAGTTCTACTTCATTAGTAATGACAATAGGTTCCATATTTCAAACAAAGACAATTCACAGTATCAGATAATGACAAATAACATAACTCTGTGATGTAAATAATGAGGTTTTTTTTTATTTTATTAAACTAGGGGGCTTCGCTCGCCAACCCCCGTTTTTGTTTTTCCGGATACACACTTTTTTCTTTGAATCGTTGCTATTTCATTAGTTTCACTTTTATTTCAGAACTTCTGTAAAAACAATATTTGGAATCTGTCGTGTCCCAATATGCTGAATCTTTTAAATGAGGTCTGTGAGACTTGTGTTTAATGACTTTGTACAATAATTCAGGATAGGTTTCTCTGTTTGGAATTTCAGCACAGACAAAACGATCCACATCATCAGCAGTTAATTATTTTTTTTGCAAAGTAACCAATAAATGCATGTGAGGTAAACCCCGTTTTTGAAATTCTCTGACTTAAACTTCAAAGCCTTACAATATTTACATACTTCTGACATATCACCTCATGTCCATATATTCGATCTCTATTCGCCTTTTCGCTATTTCTCCAAGTAATAATTTCTCTTTCTTTTCGTTAATACGATGTTTACTTTCTTTGTTTTGACACTGTCATTTTTTTCTGCTTTCATATTCTGTATCTTGCTCTGCATGTGTTTCTACGAGTCTTTTGAATTCCAGTTTTCTTTATCTCTAACCTGCTCTGCATGTGTTTGGCCCCCTTGTTTTTTAACCTCTTTATGATGTTTTACTTTGTTTTCTACTCTGTCTTTTATTTCTGACTTCGCTTTGTCCTACTTTTGTTTCAATGACACCTGGTCGATGGTGATTATTTTCCCTTTTTCGAGTAATAATTTTCTTTTCTTCTTTACTTTCTTTTTTTATACTTTCTAATTTTCTTACTTTCATATTCTTTAACTTTCTCCACTTGCGTATCACGCCAATCTTTTTTTTTTTTTTTTGAGTCTTTCGAATTCCACTACTTTCATAATCTCTAACCTGCTCTGCATGTGTATAGCGCAAACGTCCCGATTGGACGTGCTTTTTTTCAATTCCACTTGTTCCTGGCTGATAATTACTTTCCTTATTTTCTGAATTTAAACCTAGATTATTCTTTTTCTTTTTTGTCTCTCCAACGCTTTTGAGTCTGTTTTCTCCACGCTGCTTTCTTCTTTGCTAAGTCATCTACAGTACGTTTCATTTATAACGTATTGTCCTTATACACTTTATATGCGCTGAGAGCCCTGGATCTGTGTGTGCTCAAAGCCAAAACACAACTGAGTGTGTTATTGCCCGTGCTGTTATTTGGTTGTAAGCAGGGCGTGTCTTGCAAGAATCTTATGTTCTACATCATTGCGAGATGCTCCGTGGCCAATCTCTCTAGTCTCGCGGGTCTTTTAAGCGTCTTCCGTGATCTTAACGTGAAGATCACGTATCGTCTCCTAGTCATTCCCTCCCACAGGATTTTTTTTATAATAAAGAGATTATTTCACCCAGTGTAAAGCAATGTGAGGTTCTATTCTGATCAACCAGTACTTTACAAAACTTGTTTGACACTTCTTTCCTGAAGATTACATTTTTCTTTAATTGTCAACAAACAAAAGTGCATCTTTCCACTGAATTGTGTTGATGCATTTTTTCAGAAAGGAGGGCAGCAAGGACAGAGTGCATCATAAAATGAAGCAGTGAAAAGCATTCTAATGTATTTATGCCTAGGACTGGAGTAAACTGACTGCTGATGGCTATTAACAAGTCACACATAATCTTTTCATAACATTTCGCCTTGTTGCTACAGGCAACAGTTTCAGAGCCTAGAATTCTTTATATACTGTAATGCAGAATTATGGTCTACAAAAAGAAAAAAAGTGCCAGAAGTGAAGGACCAATATACTGAAGTACTTACAGATGTCAAGCTAAGCCCATAAATGCAGTAAAATTACATAAACCACAGACAATACATGTGTATGGCATATAAAAAAAATGACAAGATGCGACATAAAAAGAACCAGATGAATAAGAGCACACAGTATTAAAAAAGTCTTCGGTGCAGTGTAAATAAATTTGGTGTGAGGGGACAACTAGAATACAGTTTTGTCATTCTATACAAAAAGTTAAAATCTGATGTTGGATTGGGCGACCAGTACATACTCCATTATAGAAAACCCAGGTGCAGGTAGGCAGCCAGTTGGCCGAGGTCTCCAGGACTCTGACTTTATCTTTCAATTTTAGTCTCTACTGTATCGTTCTCAAATGGTTATGGTCCAGCAAATAATTATTGGACAGATATTGTTGGTTTCCATTTATGTCTAATCAGTTTCTGCCTTGTTCTTTTCATGTCTTAACAAATCAATTATTTAGATAAAGATGCTCTTGTTACAATTGGGATTAATTTTTCCATGATTTTTGTTCATCCCTTTTAGGTTCACACTCCTTTTCTCTTTAAACTACTCATTCTGTTTCTTATATACTGTATAAGTCTGTCTGTTTCGTTTCTGTTGTGCAATTACAAACCTCTGTTCACCAGACATTCTACTTCTTACATCCCTCTTTCTTTGTGCTTCTTGTTTCCTCTGTTCATCAGACATTCCAACCCTTTTGTGGATACCAGACATTTTATCGCTTTATACAGTGTTTGCATATATATATAGATACACATACAGACATAGAGTAGCGAGAAATTATAGTAAATCTATACATCATTGTGATTTATGTGTAAATGGTAGATAGACATACTCTATTAAAATGGATGGAGGGCTACAAATGTTTTTGATGCAACAGATTTCCTGTAATAGTCTTAAGATTCGTACAGGAAATTGATTTATTTTTTAAATAAGGTGTATTGTGATAAAGGGACTTGAACCAGAAAACTGAAGTTCACCTTCTTTTCTTGTTTTTTTCACTTTTTTTGTCTGTACTTCATACAGTAAATTAAATTGTATGCACTTTCAAATATTATATGTAGTGGAATAATGCTTGTAGTACTAGGGTGTTGTACTGTGTTAGCCATTATGGATATAGTGAGAAGTCAAGCAAAATGAGACCTTTTATTGGCTAACTAAAAATATGCTTGAAAGACTTTTAACACTAAGAGATAGAACTGCTGCAATTTAATATAACCAACAATTTTCTATTTAAATTATTTCCCCTGACACTTGAGTTTTTGTATAAAACATCTTCACTAATGCTAATTATCTTATAGTTGTGTAGTTGCATTGCTCTTTGCAATCTTTAGAAGAAGAAAAGTGTGGTATTTAACCTCTAGCTTCAGGTATGTGGGCAAAGTAAAGATTTTTAGAAGATTATGCTGATGTTGTCTGCTCAAATGGGACAGGAAGACCTCCAAGTGTTTCTGGGAAATTACTGCGGCTACATATACTTAAAAAAGCATGAATGTAGTACATTGTTATTGTCCGTCCCTTATGTTCATTGATTTAGTCATGGAAGTGCAATAGTCTGTTTATTTCTGTTTATTTTACTTGAAAAAGGAATGATTTGTTATTTCTTTATAAACAATCACATATTGTGTATTTAAATATTTTTCAAAGTGTTCTTAAGAAACACAGTGTTTGCTTACCGTATATTTGTTTTTGATAGTTATGTATTATTATATATCTACTTGTTTTATAGATTCTTATGATGTCGTAGCATGGCATTTTTTGCCCTGTTCACACCATGCAGAAAACAGCAGTAATGAAAGCATGTACATATTCTTTTTCCGAAAGACAGTACAAGTTGTAAATGTGCATGCATACGTGTCAAGCCAAATAAACATAAAAATATCCAGAGATGTATTTTAAGATATCTTAAATGAATGAGAGATACCTGATAATATGTCTATTTCCACATATCTTTATTACATTACCTGATGTCTCAAATGCTTTTCAGAATATCTTAAAACAACATACTGGTTACTTTCAGATACCTGAAAAGCATTTTTAGATTTGTCAAATTAATTTTCTGATATCTTAAAATGGGCTTCTGTTCCATTTAAGATATCTTAAAATGTATTTCATGATATGTAAAGCATAATGAAATATCTCTCAAATATATTTCCAGATACATGCTGTGTCTCCATTTCGAGGTATCTGGAATGTATTTTGAGATATCTTAAAAAAGGCAGCATGTCCATTCAGAAGGAGATGACATTTTACAGGTGATTTTGAAATATATTTAAATGAAGTTCAGGTATCTTAAAATACACACAAAAACATTTTTGAGATATTAAAATGTGTCTGAGATATCTTTAAATGTACAGAAAGTTGTTTTCGGATACCTGAAAATGTATTTTTTGTGATATCTTGAATCAAGTTTCAGATGCCTAATATGCTGAATTGCGTTAATTTTGAGATATCTGTAAATTTTAATTTGGCTTGCCATATTAATGCACAGGTGGCGCAGTGGTAGCGCTGTTGCCTTGCAGTTAGGAGACCTGGGTTCGCTTCCCGGGTCCTCCCTACATGGAGTTTGCATGTTCTCCCCGTGTCTGTGTGGGTTTCCTCCGGGTTCTCCGTTTTCTTCCCACAGCCCAAAGACATGCAGGTTAGGTGCATTGCCGATCCTAAATTGTGCTTGGTGTGTGTATGTGTGTGTGTGTGTGTACCCTGCGGTGGGCTGGCACCCTGCCTGGTGTTTGTTTCCTGCCTTGCGCCCTGTGTTGGCTGGGATTGGCTCCAGCAGACCCCCATGACCCTGTAGTTAGGATATAGCGGGTTGGATAATGGATGGATGGATATTAATGCACAAAGCAAGTGAATTAAATATGGCAAAGCACAGAAACCCATGTGGAACTTATGCTAAGAAGCAGAAATGGTAAACTAATATATCTTTTTTTTTTGTTTGTTTAATTTTTCACTTTTTCATCCTTCCTTATACCTACCAGTCTCTAGCACACCAGAGTCAAAAAATCATGAATGAAATATATAACTAACCCCAGCTGCACAATTTTTCATTATGTTTTCAGGCAAGCACATGAGAGATCTCGCACTGTGGACCATATGCTGATATACTTCATAATTTGTACAACAACAGGAGGCCTTGTGCTAACATTTCAGCCAATGCATGGCAATGCGTCTGGAATTTGAAAACAAAAACAAGCTTTTTTTAAATTTTTTTTTCAGGTTCTTATATTGTAGCTTGAGCTTTGTTTACATTTAAAGGGCCTGTGGTCCCAAACCCTACACCAACCTAATTAGCCATAACCCTTAGTCAGTTTTAAGAGATGCATACAGCCAGGTTATCGTAACTTAGATGGCACACATGAAAATGTCCTACATTGTGTTGAGTGTATTAGCACCTGCAGTCTGGTCTAGTGTGTTTCAGTGTGCCCTGTGATAGAGCAGTGGCTTGTCCAGAACTGGCTGTTGACTTGCTCTCAGTAATGGCAAGAAAGGCTCCAAGTCCCAGCTTATTCATGGCATGATTTTAAAGTTTTTTATGACAAATTGAAAAATTTGACTCCCCTTAAAATTTTAATACCTATATCTATTATTTGGGGTGCAAATAGAATAAAGTCTACCATTCTGTTCATTTCAAGAACTTACTTAATCCAATTTATAGTTATAAGGATTTAAAATAGTGCCTGACCAGACAGAGTCATTCACAATATAGGAACTAACACTCATCAAAAGACCAATTCAAAATCAAAAATTAAATCAACTTTACATATAGAAAGTGCTGTATTTATATGCCGTCTCCTGTAGCCCAACAAAAAACAGTGTAGTAAGAAGAGACAGGAGGCATGGCAAGGTTTGGGGCAGCCACCCGTTTATTCCGGTTTCCTGGCTGCAAAAGTAATTGATTGCTCATAGTCAAGTTTACTCAACAGAGTCCAAAACAGAACTGCCTGCCAGAGCAAAGGCAGGAGGCTTTATAGGACGGAGGGCGGAAGTGATGTCGTCCTCTGTGTCGGAACCGGAAGTGACATCGTCCTCGGTGCTGGAACCGGAAGTGACATCGTCCTCGGTGCCGGAACCGGAAGTGACATCGTCCTTGGTGCCGGAACCGGAAGAGATGTGTCCCGCTTTGAGGTGTCGGCTCCTGGTGGGATTTCCCGGGAAAGACCTGTAGAGAACTGAGAAAGAGCGTTAGCGTACCCCGCCCCCCCCCCGGGCAGATGTATAATCAGTCCTCTCTAAGCCCTTCAGCTGCCTCCCATGCACACGTGTGTGACAACAGCCTCAAAACTGTCAGAACACCTTGTAACACCAGAAGAAGTTCTGGTAAAATTCCACCTAGAAATTTAAGGATCATTCTTGACCCTAGAAATGTTTACAAAAGTTGTCCGAAATATAGAATATAAAGACTGTTCCTTGACAGAGGCATGGTGAGGGTTTTTCTTTTCTTTCTATTTTGTATATCTGAAATTATCTTTTTTGTTGACCACTGCAGATGGTAACAATGTCATTTGTTGTAGACATGTGTCACAGTGCATCTCTATCTGTGATTTAGTCTGTTCACATTTACTACACACCTGTATTTCCAAAACGTTGACAGATCTTTTTAGATAAACCAGCTAGTCCATTTAAATCTGGAAGGGTCTGTTTTGTAAAATTCACATATTTAGGTGTCGCAAAACTTACATAAGTAAAACTGTATTTCCATTTTGGAGCACACTGGAACCTTTACCTTCAATTCAACATACTTCTGTGCGTGGTAGGAAAGATTAATATGATTAATAGTGAATATTTTAGTAAAGTCGTTTTTTTCATTGTAATCATTTATACTGTATAAGTGATTTTAGATAAAGTCACATTCTTATTTGTTTGGAAAAAGACATGAAAATTCTGATTAGAGACCTCACACTGAGAGACTTTCTCATACTACTGTACTACCAGCTGAATAGCAGATGCTCAGGCTCTGGGATTCTGTACTGAACTGCGCATCTCTTAGCTTAGCTGATACCGACATGATGTGGTGAGCGAGTCTCACATCTCTTTGCTGCAAAACTACAAAGTTTAGGGACTGAAGACTTGTGTCACTGGGATGTTTTTTATTTTTTTTTTTTGTTTCTAGTTAATTTGCAAATATATCTAAAATCATGTTTTCACTTTGCCATTGTAATATATTGAATGTTGCTTGATAAGGAAAAAAAACACTTTAAATGATTTTAGCACAAGGCTGCAACATAACAAAATTTGTAAAAGTGATGGGGTTTGAATACTTCCTGAATCCACTGTGTAGAGCTTTTATTCCGCCAACTTTATATTTGTCAAAACCTCTGAACCAGTGTTGTATGTACATTCATTCACATGTTAGATGAAATTTATAGTGATATGTTGCATGTGTATTGATTATTGTTGTGCTATGTGGAACATGTTTTTAAATATATTGAAAGATAAACAAATCTTTAATTGCTTTTGTTGTTTATATGAAATTTGCTTTGTTTTTTAATAACCTTTTTGCTATCACTCAACATGTCAAAATGTGAATTTTCAGAAAATAAATCCAAGATAACCCAAAAAAAATTTTCTGATTAATGCAAAAACTTTGCCAGTATAAAGTCTTAACAGTGTTATTTACCATTTAACACCTAAGAGTTATATTATGTACAAATGTTTTTTTCTTCTAGCTTGCATACATAGGTATCTCTGAACAAGGCACTTTGTGAAGTAATTAGATTTCAGTTTAAGTTATAGCAGCCTTCCATTTAATGTGCTTAAACAAAGTGCCTTACAATTGATATTGATAGTAAAGTTGTTTTTAATGGTAAAATACAAGGAAAAAGTCTCTAAATATAAGCTGCAGACTGTTTAACATCTTGCACACATATCTGCATCATCCTGTAAGAACTATCAGTTCTCTTGGTACTTAAAAACCAAGTGCAGTGTGAGCATTTGGAGGAAAGCATCTGCAGAATTAGATGAGAGGCAAGAGGACTTCAGCCATCATCCTGAAGGAGCACAAAAAATCTGGTTTATTCATTCTCTTCATGAAGTATTATGAGCATAACTGTCACAGCATTTCTGCAAGCCTCACATAGCATAACAGTAATTTTATATGTTCTGATAAAAACTTTGAAAATAACCTTCTTTCACTTGTCCTGTGCTAGCTGATTGGTGCAGTTCTGACCGCTTGTTTTATCTATCTGCTCTATAAAGAAGAGGAAGAAGACTTCTCTGACATGTGATTGGTCAGCATTTCTTAATTTTCCCCTTTCTGCAGCAGTGGGGAGGGGGGATGCATGACGGACATCTTTCTGGTTGGCAGCTCAATGTAAAGGCTCCTGTGTACATTGTTGGGCAAATGGCATTGTGGCTTTGCAAGATGTCAGTCCATATTTGTTACAGTAAAACTGTATAAATGCACTGATGAAGTTGTTGAGAGGAAAATCAGAAACACCCTTTGAGAAACTTTTTAAGGTGGAGAATGTATCTGAACAAACAGATCAGATACATTCTTGTTTGTTTTCTATGTTTTTGGGAATTTAATAAATGGATGATAGGAAGCTTTGCCTGATTTCCCCTAATTAATAGAATGCTCATTTACTGTTAGCCCTGACCCATATGTACAAGTGTGTGTTCATCTCAGACTGTGGCTCATTTAAGTGTAATGCTTATTTGGTGTTTCTAATTTTCTCATTTAACTTTAAAAAAGATTCACGGTAGATTGCATGCTGCTCATTGCATGCCTTTTTTTTGGTCTTTTTGTTTGTTTCTTTGTCTTTCTACCTGCTGTTAAAAGCTTGAATGCGCAGGCTGGCTCACACTACCCGTTGTTGATTACTATTCATTATCTGATGTGCAGAGATATGTTGTGGCAGTTTGCATGAGTACATTTTTCTGCTAATCAATCAAGAAATGTAATGCATTGGTTATTTATATGATTTAATAACTGATCACACCATCACTGCTAACAAATCTTTTATAGTTAACTAGTGCTGTTATTTTCTAGTGTTTAATAAAAGAAATTGCCATGACTATAGCTGAAAGACAAATGCTGATTTCAAAACTGAAACATTTTCACCTTTATTGCTTGAATATTTGCGACATTCAAACATGCTTTTATATGGGAATTCTGTACTAACGGACATATTATTTTACAGCATGATTATTACTGTTTTATGTGAAGTATTCCAGCTTTAAAGTTTTCAGTTGTTTGGGGAATTTTGTTCAGGTTAGAGTTCATGTACTGTATTCTTTCCTTTTAATGAATATATGCTTGCTATCTACAGTATGAATAGCATTATGAAGCCATATAACTTGGGGCATTGCAAGTCTCATAAAAAGCTTGTTTTTCATAAATAAAAATCCACCTCCTCCCCATTCCACTGAACTTTTAGTTTAGTTAAATTGATTGGATTGCTGTTACCCTTGGTTTTTTTCTTTAATGTGGACTTTTTTTTATAACTTTATAACTGTTATCTGATGGCAGTTTTGTTCAATTGGTTATTTTGTTATGCTCCACTTAAACTCCCTTTTAATTTGCATGTGTGCCCTTGGTAAAATTCATAATAATGATTATGATAATGAGTTCCAAAATGTAATTTACAGTGCAATTCACTGTACATGGCAGGTTGGCATTATATTTCCAAAATCGTTTTATAAATGTTAGCAGTATGCGATAATCATTTTACCTGTTTTAGTCATTCACTTTCATACTTGCACAAACTGAAAAGAAGCAATGCTTTTTTTCTCTTCTTTATTATAAATAGCAAGCTTACTTTGAATGTCATGTATTGATGTTTTGTTGCAACACCAAAGTTGAGAAACAGAAACACAAGAAAAATATAACTATGTTTTCACTTAGTAAAATAAATTATTGGAAAAATTGTGCCAACATTCAGCTGAAAAAATGTTGCAGTCACTGGACGGGTCAGGTGTGCCCAAAATGCACATAAGACTGGGTTTTAAGCAATTGTTACACAGAGCAGATGGCCAATTCATTAATATGTACAACACAAAATTGACTTGGAGTATCAGCACCGACCATGTTAAGTACTATAATCAACCCCTTTGAGTGAGCAGAAGTACTAAGAACTCCTATGATGCCTGAAAAAGTCAAGCTATTAGGAGGAATGTTTTGTTGAAGCAAAGAAATATTGAAATCTTACCTCTTTTTGTGTGATAATTGTGATTTTCTATCATTACTAGTTACTTCTTTGCAGAGATCTGGACACTTCTTGCAGTTAAAGCATGTTTTCATTTAAAAACAACATTTGGATTTCAGAAAAGATTTAAACAAAACTGTCCATCCAGCTAGTCAGTCTTAATTTACATTGTGTCATTTATAATACAGTCAGAATGCATATTACAAAATTGTTGGTGACACAGAATTTAAAGCACTAACTTCCTTTTCATTCAAAAAAGTTCTGGTAACTGTTTATTTGTATCGTAAAGAGCGTCCATAATGATAAAGGATTACAATTATATTGACACTAGTTGTACAACCTGTTGATGACGGGTTGAAATCTAAGTAATCAGCATAGCCCTCGTGTTTTTTATTTGATTCACGGGTCGGTCTGGTCTTAGCGTCATTCATCAAACTGACTACTTTTACAGTCAAATTGTTTAGTGATTGAGGCCTAGTTGTGTCTGGGCTTTGGTATCCCAAAGTGCATGTTGATAAATCATTATTTTCCCTCATACATTGCCCACCATGTAAAGTTATTAGTTATTAGCATTACAGACATAAACTTTGATCATGTTGTCCAAGTGTGTGCAAGAAACTCACTACCAAACTGTTGCTGCCGGAGTAAAACATTAGTCAGCAGAATATGCCAATAAGACCAATTTTCTTATTTTTAGGCCCTTGTTTGGTATTTTAGTCATCATTTTTGATTTTTTGACCCTTCTTCTATATGCTGTGCCTGTTTTTACGTTTGTTTTCCTAACCCTAGCAAATGTATGGGCACACAGATACTCAAACACACACTGAGATATTTCCCTTTTCATTAAGGTGAATAATACATTCTAATTTTTTTAAAATGCCAAGATATTACTTGTTATGGACTTCTCCAAAAGGTTTTGGGCATTCATTTGGACTTTTTTTTAATTGATCAAATGCTCTGATAGAAATTTCATTGAATGAAATAAAATTTTACTTATGTTGGCAGCACAAAGTGAATGCTTTGCCATGGTGCCGAAGAGTGGTGCTATGTTGCGTGTTGACTAGCACATGCAAGTAAGATTTTTACTACACTCTATATGTGACAATGATGACCCTATAAACGTACAATTCCTATACAGAACAGATTTTTCTTCTAAAACGTCATCTTTCTTGGATTTTGAAAGTTAATGAATGTGTCTAACTGCTGGCGCACAAATTTCAAAATGTTTGCAAGATGGATGGTCAGAGTAATGCTTTTTCAGGAATTATATACAAAATCTTTTATGCCACTCTTTGAAAAAAGGGGAAAATATTGATTTTGAATTAAAAAAAATTAAATCTCATTTTATTGATTGGTCAAAATCACTTTTTTGTTTCTCTTAACATTAGCTTTGGTATACAACAAAGGGAAGTAAAAATCATTTTGCAGTGAAGTGTATGTAAAACAGAATATTGTTGCCTTAAGAGGGCACCAGTTTGTTACAGGCTGCACACACAATTTTATTTAAGTATAGCTTTATGAAATGTGTCCCTGAGCTGTGAGGTAAATAGAGGAAATGTTAAGGGAGGTATTCATTTAGTTAGGGTAACACTTTACTTCAGATACTGCAAAAATGCATTCCTTACTCATATACTGTTGAAGACCTTAACAAAGGCTTCTTTTGGCTTGATTACATTTACAAAACATCAGTAAAATAGTTGTTCACCTTTGTGCAGTGTGGCCTATTGACATGCTGTCAAAATTAATTTGTCAATATTAAGAATTCACAGGTCTTATATTCAAAATTACAATATCAAGAGAAACATGACTTAGTTAAGCGACCACTCCAACATATAGTTATTTCAGTGGGCCATGTTGCAGAGATGAATAAACACTTACTTGTTGCAGTTTTAACTATTATTAAGACCAAAGGAAGTGATTATTACTGTCTTGTTATGTAAAAGTAACAAATACATACATTTTTGCAGTGCTTCTACTGAAGTGTTGCTGAAATTAGAAACACCCCTCTGAAATCTGACTTTTGGCCTTCTGCACAGTTCTCTTGCACCAGGGGTCCACTCTACTCTGGTGCAGAATGAACTGAGGCAGATTTTTAATAATAGAGAATCAGGAGATAAAAAGTAGTCTGAAGCCTTTCAACGTTCAAAGTAGTGAGAAGTTAATCAAAATAACACCTTTTATTGGCTAACTAAAAAGATTACAATATTCAAGCTTTTGAGGCAACTCAGACCCTTTCTTCAGGCAAGATGTAATGCAGAGGATCTCACCTGAAGAAGGGGCCTGAGTTGCCTCGAAAGCTTTAATATTGTAATCTTTTTAGTTAGCCAATAAAAGGTGTTGTTTTACTTGACCTCTCACTACATTCATAATGGCTAACACGGTACAACACCCTAGTACTAAAGTTTAAAGTAAAATCAGGAAATTGAAATAGATCTGTCATTAAGCCTAAGAAAAACCAAGTCAAAGCTCAAAGAAGACAAAACCTTGTGTTGAAACCAGAAGACTGATAAACTAAACACACACACCACTAAAACGTTTTATCCAGAACTCAGATAACCCATAAGTCTAAGAGCTGAACTTTATACCCTCTAACTTGTGACATTACAGGTCATGACTTTTAGTTATCCTTTGTAGCCATGTGGCTAGCAGTAGTACACAAACTAAGTCCATAATGTCTGTGCCACTGGAAATCAAAACAGTAAAGATGCTAAAATATGTTAACATCTTCAATTAGAAGTTTTTACTAAAAACTGTAACCAAAATAAGATTTAGCAAAAACCATAAATGTAACAAAATGTCCAGTAAAAAAAAAAGAAAAATAAAGTTATAACAAATTCATCCCTTAACACACTCAGAATAAAGACAACACAGACAAATGTTAGAAAAATGAAGCCTTGACCTTTCTGTCCCGGATTAGATTTAAAACTCGCATATGGACCATTCCCCTCGTTTGTCAGATGTGGCACAGGACATTCCAAAGAAACAGTTGGATTAACCCAAACCCCACCCTCAGGCCCCCTCTCAGAAGTGTTAACTGAACACCAGGATTCAAAATCCAAACTCCATGGCTTGAAGGCAACAATTGCAGGCCTCTCATGGAGTTAAGGCAGGGTGTTGATGTGCAAATGTGCATGTGTCCTCCATCCACACTAATTAATGTCAGCAATTTTTTTCTCTTGTTCAAGTATCTATTTCTTAAAATCTTTAGTGGGGCCATTTGTTACACTTTCAATTTTTCATTTCTCACAGAAATACAAAATGTTTTTTTAAAAACTATAAATGTGAGCTCAGCCAAGATCACGTCTTTCAGAACGCCACAAACACCTACAAAGCTCATTCAACCGATTCAACAACCAGATCAGCGGAACAATTTGATTGTTGAGGCTGACTGACAGTTTCAAATATTGCAGCAATACACGGCATGTCAGTTCAATTTTTCTAGGCAAAATCAAATGACAGTTCTGGTATTCTTTAATGAGATATCTCTAGGCATATTATTGTTTGCTGAAAATGATTTTTGTTTCTACCTGCCTTATCCTGTAGTCCTCCGTACAGCACATTTCCTTTTTTATTACATATTTCTTTACTTCCACATCCACACCCAAATAAAAAGTTTTTGACATTGGAAATTCCTTTGAGGTTTGTTACAGTGAATATGAATGTTTCCCCATTTTTATAATGTCACAATTAGCAAACAAATCACATCTCTAACATGCTGTTTTTCCAGTCCCCCAAGGTTTATGTTTAACTTTAAAGAGAGTGAGAACATATAAATTAGTAACGTTTTGTGCTTATGTCAGCACTTGTTTAATTTTGCACAGCTCATAAGTTGTAATGTATTTCCTTGTGTATCATCAGCAGTAACATTTCTTTGCTGTCCCCTTTTATAATTGTTTCTGTTTTATCACTTTGCAGATTTGTGGGATGATTTTGTGTTGCTGCTTGCATAGAAGATTTAAAAAGAAGCCATACTGAAGACTTCTGCTATTGCAGGACCTTTGAATGCCCTCGCCTGCCTTTCAAGCAATGCAAACTTGCTTAGTGGAATAGCCTTATAGTCATTTTAAACAATTGTCGTGCTGAGATTTTCTTCTTTTCTAGTGCCACTTTTGGAAGCAAGTTTTACTGCACAGTTTTACTTTTGTATTTTGTAATGTTTATATTCTGTATTGGAAAAAATAGCTGATGAACTCAGTTGGATTCCAGTGTCTGCTTTAATTGCTGGCTCAGTTATGACATTTATTCTGCAGGGCCTCGTAGCTGAAGTATAAACAGCTGTTATGTCAGGATTTTTCATTGTAAATGAAATGTTATCTATCTTTGTTTATCTTTCTCTTCTGGTTTTCTCTATGAAGGTATACATTCTGGTGTGCAATAGCTGTATGCTCTTTTGAATTTTACTGTCTACTGCCTAAGTATGTGACAGTTTAATTTTAAACTGCTTTCAATGACTAGACATCTTTGAAATGTTTTCTTTGGTATTATAAAAGATAAGCTTTGCAACTAAAGAGTTTGTTTCACTTTTAAACCATTATAACATTTTAATTATTGAATTATCCCTGCGTATGATTATTTAGTTATCCTTTCTGTCAGGGTGAGCGCTGTCTGAAAATTGTGTGTGTTGTTGAATACCTGTGTACAAAGGCATTTTGCATTAATCATTTGATGTAATATTACATTTTAATACATAAATGGGTCATTAAAATAACATTTGAGAAACGCTCAATACCTGTGTGCACTTCCAGCCCGCAGCATGAGGCTTTAGGAATATTCATGTGGGGAATCAGCTAAGTTGCCTTTCACTTTTAAGTCAGCCTCTAGTCTATTCTTTGCATCTTCTGTTGTGAAATGTTTTTGTTCTTGCTCATATAGTAATAATTTATTGTTTTGAGGGGAAGATTTACTATAAGGGCGGCACGGTGGTGCAGTGGGTAGTGCTGCTGCCTTGCAGTTAGGAGACCTGGGTTCTCTTCCCAGGTCCTCCCTGCGTGGAGTTTGCATGTTCTCCCCGTGTCTGCGTGGGTTTCCTCTGGGTACTCCGGTTTAATCCCACAGTCCAAAGACATGCAGGTTAGGTGGATTGGCGATTCTAAATTGTCCCTAATGTGTGGTTGGTGTGTGTGTGTGTGCATTCGCCCTGCGGTGGGCTGGCACCCTGCCCAGGATTTCTTTCCTGCCTTGCGCCCTGTGTTGGCTGGGATTGGCTCCAGCAGACCCCCATGACCCTGTAGTTAGGATGTAGCGGGTTGGCTAATGGATGGATGGATGGATTTACTATAATTAAGTTAATGGGCATTATAAAGCAGGTCGTGCCTGTGTATACAGTGCTCCAGTTTAAGAAATGCCTAAACAGAACTATAGCTGATCACTTCTCTAGTATGGTTCAGCATCTGCTTATGTGGTTTAGATTAGTGTGCCTTAAGAATTGCAAGAAATTAGTAATAATAAAAAAAAAAACTTCAAACAGTTGAACTGAAGGTAATACTGGTATATACTGTACAGTACAATAGAATGAAATTTCAAATGCTAGATTTTTCTTTTTCTTTATCTGCTTATAGATTCTTAGGAGTAACTTAGCCTGTGACCATGTTATCAGCTTTTCTCAAATGTTAGTTTAATAATCCGTGTAGATATGTTATATTGCATCAAATGATAAACCATCCACAACAACCCTGTACACACGTACATATTCAGTTTAAGTCAGTGCTGTGCAAATAATATACAAGACTGGCCCGTTAATGGCACAATGTTGTGCTTTTTCTCTCTGTGAATGTGCCTGATTTATTTTTATTGATTTGGCTTAAAATGCTTTCTACTTGCTATTCCACTGCAGCTTTTTACTTTATTGAGAGTTTTAATCTGTAATACATTATCCTAAAAGGTTGCTTACATCCACCTAAAGTTTTATATGTGATTACTCTTCATTTCCCTTGACCCATCCTCTTCCCACTTAAATTATTTCCTGTATGTACTTACTGCTAGTATTTTTTAATAATATAAAGCTCAATAAAAGCAAAATAAAACAGTGATAGTTGCTACAGGAATGATGGAGAACTTGATCCTTCTTAGAAAAATGATGTACATAATACTGTATATACATCACTCATAATAGAATTATATATAATAAAATATAATTGTAGGAGAAAAAAAACTCTTAAGCAATTTAAATCCATTCAGCTGTGAACATCAGAGTCATTCCAAATCCATCCTTAAGCTGGAGTGTTAACATAATATCATAACGTGATTGTTACAGGATGAGAAAATTCCATCTCATGACTACTGTTGCTAAAATTTACTTACTCTGTTATGTTACATGACTCTGGGAAAAGTGCAGAAAATGGATTTTAGATGGGAAAAATGATGTGACTGGAAGGTAGTAAAGCATCCACCCTGAGAAATTCTTGAAAATGAAGGCCCATTTCCATCCTTCATGGAGTAACCCAATGCAGGGGACAAGGAATGAGTAATCAGAAGGTTGGGATGGGGACGCTGCACCTGAGCACTGGGCATGCTGGTCTATATAAAGTCCTACCTCATCCCACTACCCTTCACATGTTACTCCTCAATATTTTCAACTTTATTTTCTATTACCACCATCACTGAATCTAATTCTTTAACTTACTAAGCAGTGAAACCATCTACAGTATACAGAGCCAAAATGTTTTTCAGTTGTTTGTAATAGTGAGATCTTTGATGGTTATCTAGTTTCTTTGCTAGATAAGAGTTTTATTCATGGTAAAAATTATACTTCCTACAAAAATGAAAACTCTTTGCTACTGGGATGTGGAGAGACATATTCAAGTGTATTATGGCAGATTAACCATTTATCCTGGTTGTTCTTGGTCCAAAATGGTCATGTGGGTCATTCTGTTCATTCAGCAAGCTGTAGTGCAAAGTTTATCAGGTGTGATGGTAGTCCAGAGGTATGCATGAGCCACAGAAATGCTGACAAACACGGCAGTGGAAATTTGTGTGGAGAGCTAAAGTAAAAGTTAGACATTATTATGCATTATTTTGTACTTATATTTTCATTTTTTGTCTGCCCATAATTCTACACAAATCATGTCTGCCTCCATTGACCCTTTCATTTGTTTGGTACCAGATTTTTGTCAGTGTATTGCCTGGTATAGTTATGCTAGTGTGTCTGGCTATCATGGTATCTTCAAAGTCACATTGCACATTCTCAGTCTGAGTTGTACACATATGCTGATTCCCAGCTTTCTGCTCAACACAGCACTGACTGCATATATCGACTGTTACTTTCTTTGCGTTTCATTGTGTAAGAAGTTCCGGTGTACCTAATCAGGTGGCCATTCAATGAATAGCTTTAGTGATCTCATTCTGTTTTCTGTAAGATGAAAGCATTCTATGCACTCCATATGTCACCACTAATATTGCTTAAATGTATCTCCCTCCTCTACCATCAGAAGTCTCTACTGATATATTGTCATTTTGGTTTTGAGTTTTTAAATTTTATGAAGCTTCCTCTATGTTTGACAGACTTGTAATAACTGAGACTCTCTGCTTTAAGTCATTGATTTAGTAATGAATTACTCAGTGGTTATGGTGTGTGACAGCTTCATTACTTCTCTAGTTAAAAACTCATGAAAACTGTATACTGTACAGCACACATTGTGGAACTCCATGACTGAAAGCCTAAATGTTGTCATATCTGGTGCAAGTTGGAGCCAATAAATTTGGTCTTAGCAGTAAATAATTTTATTATTAAGTGTTGCATTGGCTTGGTGACAGAGTGGTTAACATTGTGGCTTCGAAGAGTCCTCACTCTAAATCCAAGGTCCTCTTATTGACTGTGTAAAGTTTACACATCGTCCCCATGGGTTTCACTGTGTTCACTGATTTTTGTCCAACTTCGTAAACATGTGCCTAAGGGCACTCCTTGATTTTAATTTGGCCAAGTGTTTGTCAACATGCATGTTTTGGTGCTTGTGACCTGAAAATCCCATCTAGGGCTTCTTATCTTTGCACTAGATGCCACCAGGGCAAGTCCCATCTAATTTCATTAATAAATGTCATTTTTGCAACCGTTTTTTGGCCTCTAAATATATTTGAGTATGGAGTTTAGGGTTTTCTGTGGCCAAGGAATCTAGCAGTTACATTTATCTTTTCCTTCCTAATAATTTTAACATTGCTAAAGAAGACTCATGTTCTTGTTTTCCTCATGGACACCAGCATTTTGGAGATTGTTAGCATTCAAGGCCTGATTACTGGAAGGCGTTTCCAGGAGGTCACACCTAATGACGCCTCTGGCACCACATTTTAAAGAGCTGACAATAGGTATATATGTAAGTGCAAAAAAAAAACACAAAATCTTTACATCATTTCATATTGTTAGTTTTTGAATTTCCTGGTTGCATCTATATTTTTCTGACCTCTGATTACGATTTACCTGTTGTGTTTCTTGGCTCTGGTTATGAGCAACCTTTTTGGCTTACAACTTCCCACCCTGTTCTCTGAGCATGATTCTGGCAGCTATTTAATTAATGTCTTTCCAGTTATGATCCTGTGTGAATTCTAACTTTTCCATGCCATCTCCAGATTTAGATTTTCTCTCGACACTATTGTTGCTTTGGACAAGCAAAACACCATCTTGGCTGTAATAGAAAAAGAGGGTTCAGAAAATGAATGGTTATGTCCTCCAGTCTAGTAGAATGTTTTAATGTATGGTTTTTTCTAAATGTGTATTTTCTTTGTTGAGAAGTTCATAACCACTACCAGAGTGATATTTGAATACTCAATATATAGCAGGTAAAATATGAATGTATGGTTTCAAGAGCAAGTTAACTATAACTTGGTGGTGGTGGCTTTTGGGTTGTCATAGCTCCACCAGTGATGGCGGTTGTGTGCAGACAAGTGAACAGGAAATGTACTCTTACCTTCATAAAATTTGTTTCAAGAATCTGTGATAAAATTATTATTTCTAGATTCCTACTGTTATGACAAGAATTCCTCATTAATACAGAAGGCATGCTCTCTAAAGTATAAACCTTTGCTACTTCCGAGTGGATGTATTTAGTAAATTATATGGCTTTTACATTCTCCCATGAACTTGTGTACCCTTAAGCTCCATTGTAAGCCTCAAGAACAGACAAGGTGTATTTAAAAATTTTTTAAAAAGTTTCACTTTAAAACACATTTTAATGTGGCAAAGTAATATATATACCATAATTGTGAAGAAATAACTTTGACTGAACTTATCCTTTTTAAAAGCTATTTTGGTATCTACAAATTATATATACAATGCAAAAAAGAAAATAATGTGCTAAATATATGGAGTAAGAAGAACTGTGGTTTTAAAATATTTTAAATGACCATTTCTGAAGTTACAGTCATATAAGCCAAATTCTTTTACAGTAATTGAATGTTACAGACCTCTCTTGAAACTTCAATTATGATTTTCAAAAAATAGTGAATTTAAAAATGTAAAAACAAACATACTGTACATTCCTTCATGATCCGTTAAGTTAATGGGTTTTTGCAAAGATGCAATAATGAAACAAGCATATACAAAATATCATAGCTTGATATAATATGGCTGATATTTTTATTTATTTTGCACCTTTTTTGCATATCTAATGTTTTATCACTTGTTCACAGTGTAGCGCCCAATACATTTATTGTTTTGCCCTGAATAAGAACACATGTATCACACACTTAATGGTGCAGTTACACAGCAGCACCATCTTAAAAAGCATTTATCGTATTTAGGAAAAGCCTACATTCCATGGAATGCTGTAGTTATTCATAAAGAAAACTAAAATGCAAAGTGGGCATTACACGTTTTTAATAGCCCATCCCATATGGTGCTTTTAATCAGGAAGCTGAGAATGTAGGAGCATTGGACGATGACCATTTTCCTTTTGCTCAGTTCTGTGTTAGAATATTTAAACTTTTTATCTTTGAGTTTGAAACTGCAGTATAATGTGTGACTTTCAAAGAACCCCCTGCCAAAAAAACCAGGGACGGGTTATTTTCAAAAATAGACATGGTATATAAATAGAGTAGATATATTTGGTTTTAACATTTGTTGTATTTTTTTGTGCCATCATAACTCAGAATAGAAAGTGCAGCCAATCCCCTAGTTTAGTTGCCCTTCAAGCAGGCAGTGGTTTTAGAAATGTGTGCTCTGTATACCCCATACAGTGAGACCATATATCAGCAACACATCAAAGATTCATTGAGTAACCCTAACCCTAATCTTAACCCTCTTTCAATTGGCCACATATGTCATGAAAGCAGAATCATGGAAAAATGTAAATCTTTTACAAAAATACTTGATAAATTGTTTTTATAAGCGGAAGTTTATTGCTCTAACATGACCTTCTACAATAGAACAGGGGTGGGCAGACGTTTTGTTTGACAAGCTGAATTGTTAATAATGACTCCTACATACTTGTATAAAATCTATGTGTACTTGTGAATTCAGGCAATCTAGCGCTTGTTAATAACAAATTTTAACTTTACATATAGTATTTCCAAGAAATGGTTTAATTACTAAAGAAAAATGCTGAAACACCAATAAGAGAGTCATTTTAAAGCACAGTGATTTTGCTATAATACTTTGTTAGTCATGAACATGAAACTGCTGGCTTCTGCACAGACTGCTAATATCAAGCGAGATGTTGGTCATTGCAACAATGAATTCATTGAAAAGATCTGAGTCTGTTAGTCTACTTCTTTACTTACTTTTAGTAATTTTCATTTGTGAAAAGACTAATTGCTACCAAATGGTGATGCATTGCACATAACAGGCTTGTAAAGCCTTGGAAACACGCAGCAATGTACAGTTTGTAGAAATCAAGCAAAAAAAAACTTTGTTAAAGTTGTCTGTAGGTGCACAGTTGCTCTGGGGTTCAGTTATTTTCAGCTGAGGCATTGTCCACATTAACAACAAAACGAGATGAAAAAATTGCAAAATCTGTGTTTTCAATTCTGAAAATGAGATTAAAATTCACGATGAACGATGGCAACCTGAGCTGTATATACGGCAAAGGCAAATATAAAGGTTTTGCTAGTTGTAGCTGACTGAGAGTATTGTAAAGTTTGAAGAAGAAAGAATAACATTGCTATAACAGAATTGAAATGAATTTACCTTAATGATGCATCTCTTCTGACTCGGTCATAAAGTGTTAGAAAAACACACAAATTACACAAAGGAGTGAATGGGATGGCACTGCTGGTAAGTGCCTTTTACTTCTCATCTCACCAAACACACTGGTTAAAGTACAGTAGTAATTCACTTTGGTTGATCTGCTAGCAGAAAACTGTTCTCATTCTAACTTCCGTCTTTCACATTTGTAAGCGGCCCCCTTTCTCTTTATACTGATCTCTGCTCATCATACCCGTAGATCTGCCTTCAGGGGTGTTGCTCCCAACCAAATCAATCAGTGATAAAATCAGAACAGAACAGCAAAAGGATGAAAGCTGCTCAAGTTTGTCCATAAGACCATCATTAGAAGTATCGATTAAAGGGGTGAAACTTACTAAAACACGTGATTAAATATTTACTAACTGTAAATAGGAAAGACAACATAAATGTGTGTTTTTTTTTTTTGCTTTAATTAGGGGAACATAGACAGTTTCAGGCAGCAGGTGGTACAGCTCTTTGTCCTTCGCGGTCTTAATTCTGAGTTTGTTTTTACCCTTATACCCACTTTACTATCCCATATCTTAAACTTTTACAATCGTGTGACACGAATTTGAGTGAATGTTCAATAGGCATCCTATCTGGGGTTAAAGAAGATGGCTGCATCAGGTATGGCAATGAGCTCTTAATAATATAATTTGTAAGTAACACACAACCCCTGGAATTATCTATTCTATGATGTTGTCCCTTGCTGTCTGACAGGCTTTGTTCTGCTGAAGAAGTAAGTGAGGTACCAAATTGAGATCATAGTTATCACAGAAGAGCAGCAGGGATGTAGTGTCTTTCAACCACAGTCTATTTGTTCCTTGTCAATGGAAGTAGAAGCTGCTGTCGTTCAATACCTGAAGGAGGCAGTGTCCACGGCAGCCATTGGTAGATTAAGCTGTCCAGGCTGTCGAGTGAGTACTTATAATACGCAGATGTTGGTTTATTTTTTTCAGTATACTGTACGTTGAATTCTTCTTATACCTCATATTAGCAACTAATCTACACAGATTGATATTAAGTAGTCAGTGCCATCTGAATCGTTTGAAAAGTGAACAAAAATGTGGTCCTCATTTGACGTTTGACAATCAGACTCTCTCTGTGGAAAGAATAAACCAGCAACAGTAGTGCTCACAAATTCTTGGTTCTCTCTTAATCCTAATCCAGTCCAGCTATTTTCTGAAGTGGCTGAGATAATGGCTGTAGTTTTCTGTAGGTCCATTTCAGGGTTGCAGGTACCTGCAGTCCCATCCGTACAGCTTCATGGCAAAACACTCAGCTATTGTCACCGATAAGGAGTCTGCGAAGAACGGCTAACACCATGACCTTCAGGAGTGGACACAGGGAGAATAAGCGATCCCACGCAGATGGACTATGCTGTGAATTGATCCTGGGTCAGTGGAGGTCAGAGGCAGCAGTCCTAACCGCAGAGTCATTAAATATGACACACATTGTTTCTTGTTTTGATATTTTTCGCTTGTTTCATAAAGCCCTTTGTGATTTATTACGGATCATTAAGTATGGCAGGGCAGATTGATTACTCTTAAATGGATTTTGTCTTTAGATGCAAATTATACATAAATTTGTTTTTTTTTTTAGTTTCAGACGTGCTCGTAATTGTAATTACACTAATGTTTTTAATGGTATTTTGTTAATAGCCATAAATACAGATTTGGTTTCTTCTAATCAAAGAAAAGAAATGTAATCAAGAGCTGTAAACAGGACCAGAGATATTTCCTGAGATTTACGCCATGATGCAACACGTATGGTCATTTGTCATTTCTAATTTTGTGCGTTTTGTCAGCATAATATCTCGGATTTTTCTTTTCTTTCATTAAAAAGAAAATGTGGTGTGTGCCTTAAAAAGCAAATGGCGTTCTGAAAGCACTTTCAAGATTTAAGTCTGAGACTAATTTATTGAGGAGCCAAGCAGCTCTTTCTTGTTTTGGCTGCATATGTTTTCACTTACCAGTGAAGCTGTATGTTTTTTATTTGTCTCCATCACTTTATTTCTTTGATATGAAGCTTGTTGCAATCTTTGGTTTAATCAAACAGCTACCAGCTGCTACCAGTATATATTTTAACAAAACCCCCTGAAGTAAATTTCACTGATGCTATTCTGTAACTTTTAACCTTTCAGCCTCACTACATTTGGATCCTCAATTCATTTTCAATGGCCAGGTAACTTTTAACATGTTCTAGCAGCAGCTCACCTGAACTCGACAGTATCCGTGTGAAGTGTTATTTTACGTCTGCAGGTTCACTGTGATGCCAGGAGCAGGTCAGTCTGTCGGTGATGTGCTACCACCCTCATCTGGACAGAAGTGGTACTGCCTCACCGTAGCTGAGGTGTGCACAAGTAAGCATTTCAAGCAAAACTAACATTCTCATGTCTTCAGGGCACAACGTTCTCCTCAGTTTATCTGCTGCAAATCAAAAGGTTATTAATGTTTAATGGGACGCCTTCATCAGAATCAGTAGCTATACAAATATAAACTGTAACATGTCCAGAGGGAATCTGGTGTGTACGGGGCTCAAGTACCTAATATCTTAGTGACTCCAGACTATTGAATCCCCAAGGCTCAAAATAAAGTCAGATTATGCAAACCATTAAATTAAAACTGTTAAATCAAACTTTATAATTTGCTGTAACTGGAATTCATTTACAAAATGTTTTATTGGAATAATACAGCTGTACTTGTTGAAATGTATTTTAACAGGAGCTGGCACGAGAAGAAGGGGTGCAAAGTAAGGGAGCAGAATACACAGGCTGATGTGGGCTCTGACTGGCTTTGTGGAGCAGACGTCTGCAGCACCGCATACACATGGCAGTCCAGTTAGACGCAAAGTGCCCCTTCCTCCGGGAGGAATGGACAAAGAGCGTGGTGCCGAACTGGAGTGGACAAAGTCAGTACGGTTTGTGAAGCTTTATGATTACCCTGTAAATGTTCCATTGCTATTATACCTAATTATTCGCTGGATTTTCTAAAGTATTTACAAGTAGATTAGTAAATAAAACAAAATTAATCATAATTATTAGAAATTTATAAAGAGAAATAAAAATGCACCAAACAACAGTTAAATATGAATTAGAAAGAGTAAGTAAGTCTTTCAAGTTTAGAGTTAGTGTCACATATACCAGTTTGATACACAGTGGAACATGCTGTAATGCCTATGACTTAAACAATTCTTTTAATTATTAGACGTCAAGTCTTTTTTTTCTGGTCTAGTTAAGGGATGTAGGGGCGGATGCCTGTTCCAAAAGCTTCAGCAAGACGGCAAGAGCAAGGCTGGGACAGGAGAAGGCCTATCCACCACAGGACTGGGTCACATATACATGTGCCCATGCACACATCCGCATTCACTCGGTCAGTCAACACAACGCTTTAAGGTGTGGGGGGGGGAAGTGAGTACCTGGAGAAAGAACATACAAGCATTGGAAGAGTATGCAAACTCTATACAAGCAGGGGGGTGGAAGAGCTAACCACCATACCTCCATACATAATTTGTCTCCATACGTCTTTGGCTTCAGCTCCTTAAGATGTGTTGTCTTTCATGCACATTCACTTCAGGTATTATCCCAACATTTCTATTAAAGGATAAGATCAATATATTTGACATGAAAATTCTTTCTTCATAATCGTGGTATATATTCATTAACCAGAGAAATTTTTATCTTTAATGAAGCATTACTTATAAATAAAAATCAATACCCCCAGCTTGCAATTGCAGCCTAAAGGGAAGCAGATTAAATATGAAGCTAAAGCCTTAGAGCTTCAAAACAGCTAGGGTTCTGCTTCTAAGGAAAGCTTATGGATTTTTATCTAAGCACTGCCCCTTCTGAGTGAAGCCTATGGGTTCCCATCTCTGCTCAAAGATTGGTGGAGCTGTCATGTAAACAGCCAGTATGATGGAAGCCATGGTGTAAAGCAGAAGCACTGAAGGAGCATTAAGCAGTGTGCTGCTGCAGCAACCACGATCAGCAAGTAAACAAAAGCTGCCCGTTTGGACCTTCTAGCTTTGATTGCAGCCAATAGAAACACTTATCCCATAGCCCTGTGATTGCTCTTTGAGCCCCTGGACCTGATGGAATTTTACCAAAAGCATGGAAGGAAATGAAAGATCCCCCTTAATAAAAGCATAAGTGTCTGTGTGTCCACCCTGTTACTATGTCTCTGTCATTCCAAGAGATGGCGCATCACAAACATCATCATAAAATGCATTGCACTTGTCATTCCAATATGTGGTGCTTCACACACTGTGGCAGGAGGTTGGGGGCCAGACCCAGCCGGGACGCCTGGAAGGACCGGGAGGCAGTTTGTACGCCCCCCGGGCCACGAGGGAGCAACCGCCCTGGATAAGGAGGGAACCACGGGGACAGAGCAAGGAGGCTCAAACCCATTGGGGCCTGTGGCCGAAGCCAGGGGGGCTACCCAAGCATCGTGGAGCCTGGGAAATGTGCATTTCCGCCACACCTGGGCAGGTGGAGGAAGGACCTTCCAGGGATGCCCGGAGTGCTTCCGGGTGCTCGTGCGGCACTTCCACTACACCAGGAAGTGCCACCAGAATGTCATCAGCAAGCACCTGGAGCACATCCAGGTGAATATAAAAGGGGCCGCCTTCCTACAGTCGGGGAGCAAAGGTCAGGTGCTGGAGTAGGGCGACACTCCAGCGAGCAGGACAGAGGCGGCCCATGGACATTGAAGGCTCGTGGAAGGGTGTTTTGGTACTGGAAGCACTGTGTGTGTGCGGGACTTGGGTTTTGGGACCTTTGTCTAAAATAAACGTGTGTGTTTTAGAACTGCCAGTGTCCATCTGGTTGTGTCCGGGCTGAAGTCCTCACAACACATTAACACTCATTTTATGAATCCCATCCCAAATGGCATAAAACAGTATATGCATTGCATGGTGTACTGGAAACATTAATGCTGAAGTTTACGTTGAGTATTTAGATTTCAACCCATCTTAGAAAAGCAAGTTTTAAAGTCTAATTACATTTGTAACATTCCCAAAATGAGCTACAAGAAACCCAGATGAAAGGTGTCATGTATGGGGAGGGAAAAAATGAAGAGAATGGCCAGACATCTTCTAAAATGATGCCATCTTACAAAAAATCAAACACATTCACACAATTCCAGTATGTGTGCCATCTCAAGAACTGAATCAAGAAAATTTCTGCGTTTGAACATAACATTTTCAGTACATTCT
Source organism: Polypterus bichir lapradei (assembly GCA_026402145.1). Classification (NCBI taxonomy): domain Eukaryota; kingdom Metazoa; phylum Chordata; class Cladistia; order Polypteriformes; family Polypteridae; genus Polypterus; species Polypterus bichir. Next base: position 118,953,561 of record JANRMT010062792.1, on the reverse strand, counting down.
AAGGCTTCTGGTTCATATTTGCTCTAGTGTCAAATAGACCCCGGGGGTTAAGAATTTTTTTTTTTACTTTAAATTTCTAAATAATGCTTCACTTAACAAGTTCATTTCCAGTGCAAATGAGTGTCTACCAGAATTGTGAAAAAATAGCTTCAACTAAAAAAGGTAATGACGTTTTTCATTTTAGTTAAGGGCTTTTCCTTTTTTTGATAGATTTATTTAGGATCTTTGTAATTTTAGCATTTATTACAATAAACAGTGAACTGGTAAGTTGTAGAAACTTAAACAACCAAAATAATTCTGTTTTAAAGTTACATTCCACATTATTAAAAACAATTCTTAGGTATAAGCACTAAATTATAAAATATTTACTAATAATTAAATAATTTCACTAATAGTGACTGATATGCCTAGAATTGAGATAAAAATAAACAATATACATAAAATAAAAAATTTTCCTTGAAAATTATTGACTTAATTTTGCTACTGGATGTATAGCCAAGTTTCTGAAGTCTTATTTGTATACATCTTTCTATTTCCAGATTATTCTTCACATCTTTTCTGCATCTCAGGCCTGTTGTTCAGTTTGTACACCCAATAATCATTTATTTAATAGTGCCAATATGAAGAATGCATTTTAATTCAGAACCTTTTATTTAAATTTGTTTTGGAGTGGTCATGTTTCAGATCATGTTATATTTGAGGACTAATTTTTAACTTAGTGATAGAGGGTTTGACGTCCTCTTCCAGTTTCATATTTTGTTCCATTAATGATGATAAATTGTGCACATCACTGTGAGGGTTCAATCTTGTAAGCAGATCACAGTTTTTTTTAAGAATAAGTTTGGTATTTTTCAAGTCAAAGTTACTTCTTCACAATGATGTTATAGATTACTTTTCCACATTAAGATTGTGTTCTAAAATGAAGCAGTTCCTTTTAAGTTCAAAGAGTTTAGGATGGGCTTTAAATGAGTTTTGATTTAAGAAAATGTGCCTTCCACGTTTCTGAGGCACGTTTCTGACATCATACGTAAACTGGAAGCAGTACTTTTTATCACAGATTCCTGGTGCTACTTTCTTGAGGTAAGAATATGATTCCTGCTTGCTTGTCTGGTCAGATGCAGTTGTCGTGGGTAGAGATTTGACATTTTCCACAGTTTTACCACCAAAGAGCAGATGGCTGCATATTATGTTCCTTTTGTCTGTTGTAAGTGCCACGTGGGATGGACGGGCATCCCAAACAGGAGATGGGATAGTCCCTTACCTGAATGGGAGACTCCAAGGTGACAGACAGACATCCTGGCCAAGAAAGAGAGAAAGGTGTCATACCCGAACGAGACTCCCCAGGTGGATGGACAGACATCCCAACCAATGGAGAAAATTTCTTACCCAGATGGAATGCCCCAGGCAGATGCTCAGGCATCCCGACCAGACATATTTGTAGTACCTTCCTTGGCCAGGATGAAAGGGAACGACACGGAGGGACTGATTCTAAGGGACATTTGTTCCCCCTTTATGCTAGATTGCAGCAGCCCTGGATATCAGTGCCAGCTCGGACTCCAACAGGGTCCATGGGTGCCGCAAGAGGGTGCTGCAGGGAGATGTGCTCCCTCTTATTTACAACTTTCATATGACCTGGAAGTGCTTCCAATGGGCAAAAGCCCTGGCACCGGAGGTATTCCCAGGAGCCAAACTGCCTTGTCCAGGCAAGTTGGGAGGCAGGAAGGCAACAGTCGACTGGGGGAGAGCAGTATGGTTAGAGAGTGGAGAAGAAACAACTTGTTTTGTTCATGTTATTACTAGGTATTTGTAATAAACACCCCTTATGGAAACCCAGGACTGTCTTGTGTGTTCATGTTTGGGGTTTGGGGCTCACTAGTGCCCCCCTAGCCTTCACACTTTCCAGTTCTGTTTCTTCCAAGTGTTATGTTCTGGCATGGCTTGTACTAAATGCAGAAAAATGCACTGAGTGTCTGATATAGTGGTAGAACTGTCCGTATGCTATGAAATCTTGTGATTTGAGCATGCATCTGCCGTCAAATGATTGTGACTGCGAAGGAGGCAGATGTGTACTTGTATTTCTTTTCTATGTCATTATTTTAATCATATTTTTGATACACAGTAAAGGCACACAAAGTGAATCACACCCGGACACAGTCTCTGTAGCAATAGTGTGAACATGCTGCCTTCCAGCATTGTGCTGTTCCCCTACAGCTTGCTCTTTTCTGCCTGTGAAAGCTGGTGCTTGCTGGGTATTCATTGTGTGAATGCCTCATGACTTTGTATGTGGTTTTATAAACTGAAATCGTGAACTGCTTAACCTGCAAGCTGGTGGGGAATGCTTGAGAGTACTTTTCGTCTATTACGTTCTATGTTGCTGGATTTTACATAGCCTACCAATCGAGATTCATGCCGATTAGCAGCATGAGGTTTGTTAGTCAAGCATGCAAATGATTTTTTGTTGTACACGTGTCAATAAAAGACTGAACTAATTACACTAAACTATGTTTTCTAGCAGTCTTATATTTGTGTAAGGGACAAGGCGACCAGCATGTACTGTAGATACTAAGTTCACAGTGCCAAGCAGCACTCGGCATTTCACGCCTTCTGTTGTGAGCCGTGTGCATGCAAGACGATAAAACTACTGAGGAAACTGAAAGGGCAGGTTATCCGATAAAGTTAAGCCATGGTGAAACAAAATGAACTATAACAATTTTTTAATTTTATAGCGCATTGCTGAATTGCTCACACTGACAATGCGATAGAAAATGAGCAGCAGAGGATGTTATTGAGTGAGTAAAAGTAGTTTAGAACTTTGTTTCTTGTCCGTAGACATTTATCCAACCTGCAATATTATGAGGCTGATCTGAATTGTGATTTGTAGCAATTTATATCAACTCTGATTTCAAGTAATCTTTACATGATCACGAACACCGTGCTGGGGCTCAATCATGTAATACAGAGTCCTGTGTTTGTACAATTGTCCCCCTAAATTGCAGATGCTTTTAGCAGTCCATGATTGCCTATGATATTCTTCATCAAATGTACTGAAACTTACTGTAAATGTGACATTTTGTCATTAATTATTGTCTAGCTGTTTACGGAACAGAGACAGCAGTTCACAGCCCAGCACAATATCATCAATTATAAGAGCAGCAGAAGCAGCAAAGGAGTTTTCAAGGTGAAAAGGTGCTGAAAGGTTGTAGCAGAGGACGGCAGTGAGGAGCCAGTCTCCTTTTAAAATGGCTATATCTCCCAGAAATTGTTTGCTTTTATTCCTTATTAAAACAATATGGAAACACTGTTTCACAGTAAATGTGTAATCTCAAGGTGTGGATCAATACTTAATTACACTTGGCTTAAAAATGGATGTATTCATTACATTTTATACTTTTGTTTTCACATTTGGACTTGTGCCCTTGATACCTATTTTAAACTTAGAGAACTGTTTTTAAGATTAATTAAAAAATGCTTCTCTTAAAATAATCGGGGAGGACTTTAAAGCAGAATCTGAGATAGCAGCGGCTTACCGCATACGCAGATCAAATACCGTTCGATCCAGATCTTTTATTATTCGCTTTGAAAGATTATCATTTAAGCTAAAGGTGATGGCACTCCTCAGAGACAAGCAAGATATTATATAAGAGAATAACCACATTCATATCTTCCCTGACTTCTCTCCAGCAACAGCTACTAAACGCGCAGCCTTCTACAACATTAAACAGTGGTTATGGCAAGCCAACGTCAAATACAGCCTCTTGTATCCTGCCAAACTGAAAGTTGAATTGCAAGGTCAATTCTATAACTTTGCTAGCAAGGAAGAAGCAGAAAAGGAATTAAGAAAGCTGATCCCGGGACTATTCTGATACATAATAGAGAGTCATGGTCATTAATGATATAGCAAGGACTAATAATCTACTGTCTGATCTTTTTGTTTAAAATACGGGTTTTTATTATCATATATTCTGATTATGACTTAGTATTACTAGGGCCCTATCTGTCTATGTTTTATTGTGTTTAATTACTTTCCTTTTTTTTTTTTTTTTCAGCTAATTATTTTATCTCTACCCTAAACGAGACTGTTCAACATCAAACCCTTGGTTTATGGTTATTGCTATTATTGCATTAAGACTTATTATGCTTATTTTGGACAAATTTCTAACACTATTCCCTGGGTTTATTGTCTAAGTGTATTATCTTAATGCACTAAGATTGCTGAAGACTATATATATATTTTAAATGCACAATTTTTTTTTTTCTTTTAGACTATATCTCTGTCTTTTAATCCTAAAACGCCACTGCGTGGGGGCTTGTTTTGCTTTGGACGTGCTCTGTCTCTGGGTATGTCAGAGGACTGGGACTGTGTGAAGTGGGTCTAGCCTCATGTGGGGAGGCAAAATGGGAGGGTGGGGGGTTAAGGGGGGAGAGAAAGAGAGCAGGCTATATCTATACCTAATCTATCCTTTTAATCTTTATAATTATAACTACCAACGTAATAATAAGCTACATGGCAACAACTCTAGGGGAAATAGGAAATTAAGGCCGAAGCTGTCTCACTTCCAATTAAGACTATAAAATGACATAAAAAAAATGCTTCTCTTTGGGACACTGCTTATGTGGCGAATAAATTTATACCATAATTATGAAGAAATAGCTTTGACTTGAAAAATACCAAATTTTAAATCTTAAGAGAAAATTCTACTTGAGTGCTATGACTTGCAGAGGCTGTCTTTTTAAAAATGGGAGATGCAAATATGAAATTAGGTGAGGGGAGCACGAGTTTATAAGCAGCCATTTTGGAATAGTAAGTCAGTGAGATTTGCGTTGGCATGAGTTCCAGTGAGTGTTGTACAACTAAACAACCCAAAAGGGGATTTGTTTACTGAGAGCGAGAAATACTTTTTAGAGTGTTTCAGTTTCTGTCTTACTGATTCAGTGTGGGTGGCACTGTGGGTAGCTTTGTCACCTCACAGCCATTGGTCATTTCCCATCAGGTGAGGTCCCCGTGGGAAATTTCTCAATGTTTTTCTGCAGTTGTCCCCCATTTTCACCATAATTTGCTCCAATCCTTGGTGACCATACCAAGGAAAAAAGTACATTGATGGATGGATGTCTCAATCTTAGTCATTAGCTTTATGTGATTTTTAAACAACATTAGAGTGTGCCATTGAATCTTTGCTCACTAAAAGCATCTGAAAAATATATATTGACGCCTTTATGTGGAAAGTACATGAGTCTGGATATGATCACTTTGTCTGGCATGTAATGCATGTACATAGCCAGAAATACTAATAATTGTCAGAGATAACGTATTACAGTAGTTAACTGGATCTGCTTAACCATTGCAGAGGCTCCGTTGTCAATTCATCTGTTCATTGAACGTGCTTATTCAATGGTGTGAAAACAACCTAAAGGTTTCACAGGAGTTATACTACATGCACAGTGTCTCGTTTATTCATCTTCTTCTTCTTCCTTAAATTCGCATTTCCTTAATGGAACTTCTCCAACAGACACTCTGAATTGTCTGCATTATATTGTAGATATTCTCAGGCCACTCTTTGTGATGTCACATTAAACGGCTGCAGATTTACTACAGCACTACAGGCAAGATCAGATTTTAGCTGGCAGTTCAATAAATAAACGCTTTTCTTATGATTCATTTTTTTGCCAAATGAAGGCTACACTGCATTTAAAAACATGTACAACATTGGAAGCAAAGTCCTGGAACAAAAAGTGTTACAAATTCCCGTCCTTCATTTGTTTTGAGGTAAACGTGGGCCTGATGGTGACCTTACTTTTGTAATAAAACCTGTATGTATGAACACAATAGAACCTAAGAGTCTTTACTTATAACAGCTGAAAGTGTCGTTGCCCTCAGAATGAGGAATTCACACTCAGATTTGCCACATCTGTTGTGCCCCAAATAAATCATTTAAAAGACCTACAAACACAATTTCAACAGCTTTGCTTGACATTTGGTTTTCAAGTGTACCTTGAAAAGGCAGTGGAAGTTTTTTGCAAAGACATTGGAAGAGAAACCAAAAAACACAAAAGGATTAATAAGTGGACTGTGGAAGTTATTGCACCAAATGATACGCAGTTCCTTGCAACAAGCAGATGTACATACGCTGGTATTAACCTTTAGCTGGGCATACGTTACCTTGATTTGGACACAGGAGTGGACAGTATGATCTAAAATCTATGTTGCATTATAATTCAAAATTCTGACAGTTTCAGTAAATATTGGTATAATGTATTTATTTTTGTTCAGGCTAAAATATATCTTTTTAATGAGCACTTGATTAAATATGTTTGCAAGTTTTCAAAAGATTTTCAGCATACCAGTAAATGTTTTTCTTTTTATCTTTTTAAATCCATCCCTCAAGAAAAAATGTATCCAGTATACAAGGTCAACCACAGTATTTGAACACATCTAGCTCTGGAGAGAAAGTATAGACAGAAAACAGTGGACATGTCACCACAAGGCACAATGCTTAAAGCTAAAAGCATTGTAACCTGCAGTGGAAGATTTTCATTGTTTTTTGTAAGTGCCCACTAAAGTAAATTCCCGAAAGATGAGCATACTGTATTTGTCACCACACTCGCTTGTCCCATACACTTTTGTCATTGTGACATCAATTCAAGGATCAATCCTGGGTTGTGTCAGTGATACAGGCTTGGGTGGCAATGTAATGGAGTGAGGAATGTGTTCTTGGCCCATACTAAAGCTCTTAATACCAGATGAACGTTATTTAAATGCCCCCAATGTATCTAACCATTGTCACTGACCATGTGCATCCCTTTTTGATCACAGTCTGCTTTTTCTAATTTGATACTTACAGCAGGATCTTCCACCATATAATCTCAAGTTTGTCTTACTAATGTGATTCTGAATTCAGTTTGCTACAAAGACCGGAACAGTACCAAGATCTCAATTTAAAAGGGCAACTTTGGACTGAGGTAGAACAGAAAGCTCACTGCATAAATGTACGGTGCTTTTGAGTCAACATGAAACAAAATTCCCAGGGAATGTTTCTAGTACCATGCCGTATCCAAGCTTCAAATAATACAGACTTTTGTGTTGGCAAAGGAGATCCTACCTCTGTATAGACATGTACCTACCAAAACAGCCATTAGGGACATGTTGTGATTGGGCACTTTTGTTAGCCACAAAAACGCAGAATAAAGATAGGTAAACATTTGTGAAAAATAAATATATATCAATACAAAAATATCGAAAACAAACAATTATAAAACCCACTAGACATGACTATGCAGTTTGAGGTCACTTTATATCAGATGGGGTGGCACATTTACCTGCATACTTACTAAAAACAAACACTTTTCCACCTACATTCTGTTCTATCCTCTTCACACTCCGAACTTACTGCTTTTTTGCCATTCCCAAGCTCAGTAAGCCACTATCAGGGAGTGGACTATAAACTTCACTTTGGTGTTACTTTTGATTTTCATGTCACAAGAAAGTCTAGAGGCCGCATCCCCAGAGCTCTCCCTGCACCTCCCAAGACCCAATATGCAGTTAAAGAGCCAGGAACACAGCAACTCTGACACAGCTAACTTATCTTAACAGGTATCATGTCCCAACCTTCACCACAGGAGCCCTGTACTATTACTTAATGGTTTGAAGGAAATTTCTCAGCCTTGAAGTGTTCCCTATGACGTTTCTCTTACATCTTCTCTTACATTTCATCATACAATCCTTGATGGCTTGATCTCCCTTTGTGTCTCTGCCCAATGCTTCTTCTGTCATTGACATATGTTTGAGAGTCTGGATGCCTCTCTCAGTTATGTAACTTCAAAAAGAGCCTCAGCAGACTCAAAGACATCCAAATATAGTTTTTAAAAATTTCCATGGCTTTTATTTAGAGAATCAGAATAACCAAACTGCTTTCAGAAATTCCCCAGAGGGTTGGAACCATCTCTCATTACTATTCAGGTGATATGTTGACTGCTAAAGGGATTTTGAATTTCTATTACATTTTGGCTCATTGGAGACTTCAGATCTGTATAGCACCTCATCTCAAGGGTGGCATGGTGGTGCAGTGGCAACGCCGCTGCAGCACAGTAAGGAGACCAGAGTTCATGTCCCAAGTCCTCCATGTGTAGACTTTGCATGTTCTCCCCATGTCTGTGTAAATTTCCTGTGGGTGCTCCAGTTTCTTCCCACAGTCGAAAAACATGCAGGTTAGGTGGATTGGCAATCCTAAATTGGCCCTAATGTGTGATTGCTGTGTGTGTGTGTGTGTGTGTGTGTTTATTCACTCTGTAATGGACTGGTGCCCTGTCCAGGGTTAGTTTCTGCCTTGCACCCAATGCTAGCTGAGATAGGGTCCAGCAGACCTCCACGACCCTGTTCAAGTGATTTGGAAAATGACTGACTGATCTCATTTCAAGCTGGAATATCGGCTATATTAGTTGATTGTAATTTCATCACATACCTACTGCCTTCTTTAGTCAAGACCAGTAAAATGTACTTAGCAGAGTCAAAAGAGACATGGTTACTCGCTGTAGATCCTCATGATGAAATGTAACAGGTAAGCTGTAGAGATCCTTTTGTCTAATAAAGATAAAATCCAGTAAGTGTTCTTGATTAATAGAAATTCTCAGTCTGTAGATCTTCTTGAATGGTCCCGCCTGGTTTTCTCATTAGCCTGAAGACATAAAACAGAAGAGTGCTACTTGTTGCTGTCTGTCTCTCAAATTTATGAGTCACTAGAGTCAGTTCCAAATGGAGATTCTTTGCCATCTTGTCTTACTTAAACAATTGTCTTGTAAGAAAAAAATGCTTTCAATGTGCCTCATTCATAAAACACTCCTAGAAATGGCCACATTTAAACTCCTAAATTATCTTCATATGAAGAGCTTGTGTGAAATTTACTAAAGCTACATGTAAATAAAACTTCACCGTGCCCATATTCGTATGTTGGGAAATCTGCTACTAAATCTGATACCTGTGCTCTTTGCAGATTAAATAAAGCAAAAGCTAACAAATGCCATATACTGTAAGGACAGGATTCCCACAATGTGAAGAGAAGTCTTTCATTGCCAGATGGAGACAGACAGGGAGAAACAGAAATAAAAATAAGACAAATTAGATACAAGGTTATGTATAAAATTTAGCTGAGCAAAGAGTTCGATGAAGCTAGAGGAAAGTCATAATGTATTCAATGGAATATAGCGTATTTCAGTTGTGAGGCTCCACATTCACATAGGCTCCTCCAAGCTGTCATGTGGAACAATATCCCATGGCAAGTACTCCGGTAAAACACACAATTCAGTAACCCCAGAGGTTGTTGCTGACATTGCTGATTGTATGGAATGAAGTCCTCTTAGGCTGATGAGGTGATATCACAACAAACAGTTATGTCACAAAGGTCATGTCACTGCCTACTCCATGATTTGAAGTCTACTATTTTGTGCACTACCTAGTACCAAAAACTAGAGCAAGTACATAGGAGAAATACACAGGTAAATAATAAAGAGCTTCTGCTTGGGTCATGGAAGCTTTTGAGCCTTACTGTCATATTTGCTTTGCCCCGAACTCTTCAAAGCTGGCACAGTCTTGAATATCAGGTGACAGTTTTGTTTGGTTATTTAACATACCAATCAGTTTTGTCTCACAAGTAGTTTCTTTTTCCTCCTCTAATCCTCTCTGTTGCTCACGTATGTGGATTTCACTTTCACCAAACAACAAATCTTTTAATTCTCGTGGATACGCCTCTTCATTGGGAAGAAACACTGCTTTTTTTTCCCTGATGGCAACACAAATTAGATGATCTACAAGTCTCTGACTTAAAGTTTAAATCCAAATAATATATTCAATCTCTTTATGCTGTTCCGTTATTTAACCGAGTAATAATTTCCATTTGTTTACACTAATGTGATCTTTACTATCATTTTTGAGACTTTTGAAGTTTAGCACTTTCATTATCTCTGACCTGCTCTGCATGTGTATCGCGCCGACATTTTTGAATTCTTTACGACATTCTACTTTGTCATCTACTCTTTGTCTTTTATTTCTGGCCCTGGGCGTGGTTAAATCTCTTCACACAAAGTCTCGTCTCGCAGGACTTGAAAGTTTCTCTCTGAAAAAGACACGTCTCGTTCCAGGATTTTTTTATATAATAGGGAGTATAATAAAGAGTGGACTAACTGTTTCTCTTCCAGGTCAGGGGACTCTAGCCTGAAAAGGAAGTAGTCAGACTCCTGTGTATTTCCCAAACTCTTTCCATGTGTCCTGGAGGATAAAATTGTTATTTTTGAAACTACAGGCAATATATTAAAAAAACAACAAAAAGGTTAAATCTGCCTCTGTTGTAAGGTTTTAGTTTTGCTCAAAAGAACTGCAATGAAAGTAACAATTTACAAAGCCAATTTACTTAATTACATTTGTATTCATTTTTTATGACCAATAATTTGCCAATAGTTTATGAACTGAGTAATTTATGACATTCTTAGTTTAAAATTATCAGACAATTAATAGTAAAGGAATTGAAGACAGTAAGAGATTGCACAGATAAGTATGAGAATCAAAATCTTTTAGGCAGAGCCATCCATCGTCATGATAACTAGCCAATCACATGTCTGTAATATCACAAAATAAAAAATCCCATATGGATTTTTGATATAAATAACGGCCTGTCCTAGAGACTAAAAAAGAGCAAATCAAAGACAGAGGTAATTCAGAGAAGGAGATACCATTCCATTTGGGCGTTGAAGAAGACGCCTTATGCATCAGCTCAACTGCTGAATCTAAAAGTCACCCAGGTGAACATCCCTATTGACATTGCTGCTATTCTTCCATAAGATTTCTAAGACCTTCCAAACTTGTCATATGTATGTACTTCCACAGAAGGCTGCTCTGTTGCTAACAGTATCATCTCTTTTCTCATCCACAGCTCAAAGAAGATGCCCCATGAAGGCAATTGACTCCACCCCTTCTGGTCAGAGTCCTATAAAAGATGGCCACCCCCAGAAAACTGGTTTGCCTTTGAACCAGAGCCAAACAGAGATGGAGCTCCACCAAGGCAAACTTGCTCTATTGAGCCAATGAATCTGTTATCCAGCAAGTTATCTGTGATCCATTGCTCAGTATTTTGTGTTGTGCCAACATGCACTTGTTTTCTTTTACACTGAAACCAACAGATTAAAAGGGACAATCTGGCTGGCACCACTACAATTTTTGGAATTCCTTGTATCTTCATTTAGTAAATAACAGGGTACCAAGTGTAAGGAGACAGCTACTGGACCACATGGTGAGAGGGACATTGCTGGCTTGTAAGTGGCTTTAACCAAGGTATGCCAGCCTCCATTTGTCTGAAGGATACCTGTGTCTTGTTCATGTTGACAGTGTAGGTATCACTCATACATACTGGTGTGGACAGGATCTGAGTGTATTTGTGTGAAGTTTAGAGTGTAAAAGTAGACCAGTAATGAACTTGGTGAGTTCCACTCATCCCACTACACTACTCTCTGTAGCATCTGCAATTCAGTCTCTATAAAACCATCGGAATGGTCCCTTTCAGGACACCACTAGCTAGACAGCAGCAGGAACCAAAATTTGGGAGGGGACGCCAGCTGGGGCTCACTGACTTGTTCAGGTGTGGTGCACAGCTACCTGATGTGCCAGATCAGTGCTCTGTGGGTAAAGCTGTTTAATTTGAAACACAATTTATTGACCTGAGTTACAAGTATTTATTTTTTGTATTCTTCAAATTTTTATATTTCTTTGCCTCTTTCATCACAGGAATAGCAGGCATTTTGAAATGGAATTTATTTTAGAATATCTTAGTTACATCTTCTCTGCAGATTTAATTTATTTAATTACACATGCAGCAGATCAAATGTCCACTTTCTCACAAAGCCTCCTTAATCCAGTTCAGGTTTGCAGGGAGCTACAGCCTAATGTGGCAATCAAAAACCAAACCTGGATAAAGTGATAGCCCAATGTAGGGATGTTGATACTCACATCCACATTTGTTCATTTTAAATTAGTTTGGTAACATTAGTGGAAAACTCGACTCGACTCGAGGAAGCCATGCGTACCTCACAAAGACAGTGAGCAAACCACATTGTCAAGCCCAGTGTCCTAAAATTGCAAAACACAAACCAGTCCTGGATAGGACACCAAGCTACTGAAAAACACACACACCAGATAAATTCACAGTCATCAATGATTCTAACCTCCATGACTTGAGAATGTGGGAGGAAAGCTATGCAAACACTGGGAAAACATATAAAGAGGATATGGACAATGACCAGGTCTCCTGGTACTGCATCGACCATTACGCCACCATGTTACAGAGTCTCACTCACTAGTCAGTATGCTTCAGAGAACCATGTGTGCTTCAAATGGTAATTTGTTTATTAGCATTTATTTTGCTTTTGAACTTTTTATTTGTTCAGCACTGTAATGTGCTCTGATTGTCCAAGTCTTCATGGCCAAATATACTAATAATAAACTCAGTTCTATTATGACATGATGTTTCTGGTAGTGTGTATGCTAAAGCCCTGCTGAGCAATGTATCCTTTCTTGCTCCTCACGCTGTTTTCCCAGGACTGTTAAAACTAGAGTACTGTAGTCCAGTTAGAGGCTTAGTGAAGAGAATTCATACATTTTGTACAAAGTATAGAGTCATTATTCAAGTGACAAAGGTTAAGGAATCATGACTTTGGTATAGGAATTCTAAATACAGTCACTTTATATAAACAAGGAAAGCTACTGTACTTTTAATATTTCCACCTGTTTGTAGTGTTCATCAAAGTGATGTAGTGTGCAAACTGCTTTTTTTGCAATGTCTGTGCTTGTGAACATTTTCTTTTTTCATTTCTTGTCAGTTTTAGGAGATCAATAATAAACTATTCAGAATGGAGAGGCAGTCCGTTTAATGGTGGTACATTACTTCATTAACTTACAGCTGAAATATTGTTGGCTACGTAAAGATCAGTTGATAAGGTATGAACTAACTTAATTTGTAGCATTTAAATTCAAGTTGAATGTCCGACTCTTCTCCCTTGCTTTGTAGAACTGTTCTTCCAGCAGTAACTCTCTGAATGGACATCTCTAGGCCCAACTGATCTCTCTTTGCCCAGAGTGTTGTATTTGCCTTTCCATTCTTAACTTCTTTTCAGTTTATTCTGCTGTTTTCATTTTGGGGAGGAACACTGGTTGCAACCAGCAAGGGAAATTACATGGACACAGACATGGATAAAACCGAAGTCATCCTCAAGTCACTAGAGAGCAGTGTGCTAAAGTTCTGAAGCTTACTGTCAGCTCATCTGACCAGCACTAGTGCACCTCTGTGGTCAGAAGGAAGGTGCAAGGGTTTGTAGTCCTACCAGGTATTATGGACAAGTTGGGATCTGTAGAGACTTTTGAATAATAGGGTTCGGGAGATAGATAGAACCTTTAGGGGTAACCAACGGGAGTGTCTCTCCACGATTGTCAACTAAACAATAACATTAATAGGTGCATACTGTTAAGTTTTATTTGTGTAAAACAATTTGAAACAGCTTTTTCTTCCTGTGTGTATAAAAAAATCAATATCTTTATGTGTATACATTAGTAATTTGTAAAGTAGTAACTGGATTTTACCTTTGAACTTGTTACAACACTCTGAACCTGCACTCAGTGAATACACTATACAAAATTAAAGCAAAAACCAAAGTGAATAATTAGAGCTAAACGCTTGAACCGAAGGGGTCAATAACAACAGTGTAAAGCTGGACAGACCAGTCGCTCACCTAGCTGTTGAGTTAAGACTTGAATTTAGGTGGTCTAGTTACCTAGGCGTCTGGCACTGCCTGGTCTGTGAGGCGTCTTTCTTTCCTTGTCACTGTCACTGTTCCTATCTCTGTCTCCTCATCTGCCTATCAATGAGCTTTTTTTTTTTGCAGAGTCCAGTTTTTGTTTGGCCTGCTCGATTAAAACACAGCCTACCTCTTTGTCCTCACAGCAGACATATAGCAAGCTGATTGTTACTCTTTCTGTTTTTTTTTGTGGAATATTTCACTGATCTTCTGGTCACTTGCTTTACTAAATTTGAATGCATAATTAAATGTGTTAAATAACAAATAAAATGAAGCCAAAATGAAAACTTCAAGACAGAGGGCAAGGGAACAAATCAGAATAAGTCTCTTTTCATTAGCTAATTTTAGCTTGAAAATTTGACAGTTTTTTTTTAATTTATCTAAAAACTTGGATTCTGAATTTCACATGGCACCAAGTTTTATAGTGTCAGCATCAAAATGTAAGAGATCACATGTAAGGCAATGGAAAACAATATGACAAAAGCCATACTGAAATACCAGTGTTTCTAGAGATGGTGACAAAAATTAAAAACAATATATCAAAGATAATAATAATCCTGAAAGAAAATATTCCTGTAAGACATGCTACTAGGGATCCCAGAAGTACTTACTGCTAGAAATGCAGAGGTCATTTTTGGCTATGGTTTAAAAGTCTTACTCCAATTGGGAAGCTCAGCTTAGAGTTGAGAGGTGGCTGGTGATAAGGGCCTGGTGAGAGGGAGGAAGCCTGGTTTAGAAGAAGGTGTACAGGGAGAGGTAATTGTACTTGTGGGTGTTCAGGAACTGCATCTGTGTAGGCCTGTGTAGGCCTACAAGTGTCTGTTATGTTACCCAGTGGTTGTACTTTTGTAGTTCCTTCTTGTGAGTGTTCCTTTTTTACCTTCTCATATACAAAGTATATGGAAAGTACTGTAATCATCGAAAGATTCGATTTTAGACCCCCTTGACTTTCTTGTATATGAAGTATAGGGAAAGTGTTTGAATCCTCCAAAAATTCTATTTCCAGATTTTGATGAATCTCAATGTTTTAGACCTCCGTCAGTCCAAAAATACCATTTTTGGAATTATGTCTGTGTGTGTGCGTGTGTGTGTGTGTATGTAAACACGATAACTTGAGTATGCTTTCTCTTAGATCAATCAAATTTTGCATACAAGTATTAGGTACAAAACGTAGATTTCAATTAACTTTTGGGCTATTTATGTTAACCAGAAGTGGTACCTTACCTTTCATTCATAAAGCTGCAGAGTCTGATATATTCAACTTTACTTTTATAATCTATTCATCCATTATCCAACCCACTATATCCTAACTACAGGGTCACGGGGGTCTGCTGGAGCCAATCCCAGCCAACACAGGGCGCAAGGCAGGAAACAAACCCCGGGCAGGGCGCACACACTAGGGACAATTTAGGATCGCCAATGCACCTAAGTTGCATGTCTTTGGACTTTAGACGCAGACATGGGGAGAACATGCAAACTCCACGCAGGGAGGACCCGAGAAGCGAACCCGGGTCTCCTAACTGTGAGGCAGCAGCACTGCCCACTGCGCCACCGTGCCGCCTACCTTTATAATAACTGTTCAATATATTATTAATTTGATTTGAGTTGATGTTAAGGGTTCTTTAATGTATATAATATAAAAATATAATCATTGTTTTGCAGTTTATTCCTCAAATATCTATCCCCATATCTTGAGTATATGAGAAAGTCAAGGGGACGCCACTCCCAATTTTTCATTATTATATTGTCCAGATACTTGGTTACTGAATTTCACATGTCAGCATGTTTTATAGTGACAGCGTTGAAATGTTTGAGATCACATAACAGGCAACTTTAGTGTCTCGTATCTTGCTTGGGTTAAGGTTCTGCTCTCAGTCATCCCCACAGTCTACACAGTAGTAGTGGTGCTACAACTGTATAAAATAACGATTGATTCATGGCTTCATTCATTCACCCCAAGAACTTTTTGTCTTAGGTCCTACTAAGCCTGAGGTTAAGGCTGATTTAAACTGCATTTAGTCTTTCCAGTTGAACTTGATGAGATTCAACTCAGCTCGCCCACTGGCTTTATCTCATTGGGAAAGTTTTCCTTGGAAGCATAAGCCAGGAACAATTGTTAAGATTCACAATGTATTCCAAATGTTTAATAGATTCAGAAAATTGTCTGTCAGGATCCAAGTTCATGAAAGTAATCTGAGAAAAATAAATGACTTGAAAGAAAAGAAAATTAGTTTCACAAATTGCCCTTTTATGATGGGCTGGTTTATGAGTGGTCTCCCCAAAGTTGGCATGATGGCAAATGACACACTGCCACTTCAGCTGCTCCACCACATACTTTGAAATGTCACTCTTACATGCGGTTCATGTACAGAGCAGCTTGAAGGCTCAGCAAAAATTAACTTGCTGGCAATTTAATGTAAAGACTTCTGGCGTGAACGACATTCTGATTACAACAGAAAAAAAATGTAATGGCTTGCTTCAGGATATCATTTTATTCCATGTTATGAATTGGATACTTTCTGCCTGTTGTTTTGGTTTTGTAGAATTGAAGGACAGTGGCCCAAAGTAGTAAGAATAAACATGAAATGCATCATTACTAATGCAAACACTAACATATGTCTTGAAAATAACCTAAAGAAAGCAGTTTACAATCTGAATGAAAAGAAGTGCTAATTTGATTTACATTTAGTCAACATTTAGAATAAAAGAAAGATAAAAAAGCTACTATATGATAGATAGATAGATAGATAGATAGATAGATAGATAGATAGATAGAT
>JANRMT010062792.1:118874004-118927877 GCA_026402145.1 Polypterus bichir lapradei | reverse complement strand
CTGAAGAAGGGGCCTGAGTTGCCTCGAAAGCTTGCATATTGTAATCTTTTTAGTTAGCCAATAAAAGGTGTCATTTTGCTTGGCTCTTCTTGTCATAGTTTGATAATAGTTTTAGCTTGTATGTGACCCACTAACAGACAACACATCGCAGAATCTGAACTACATGCCCAGTGGTGCATGTTTATTTGTACTTAGATATGAGATATGATTTCTTAGTTTGTGGGATATCCAACAATGGAATTTTCACAAGAGTCATTAACGATCACGGCCCCACTGTGCTCTCACTCTATTTTTGCAGACTGAAATGTAAAGTCATTAAGATCTTATCCAGTTCTTTGCACCAAACCCACCCCCTGTTGAGTTGCCTTCTATTTGACAAACAGTTTCTGGGGTACGCAGCTCCAGTCCTGGAGGTCCATAGTGGGTGCAGGTTTTCATTCCAACCAGTTTTGTTGGTAACACTTTCATTTTGGTTTTGCAAAAATACATCTATTACTCATTTACGTAACAAGACCTTAACAAAGGCTTCTTTTGGTCTTCCATACATTTATAAAACACTAGCTGAAATACCCAGCATTGTGCAGGTGGAAAATAAAGTTGTTTTTTTTTTAATTGTTTGAGAAAAATATAATTAAAACAAACACAACTTTAAAAATAAAAATAAATTAACAAACTGTGAAGACTCACTAATGTGCATGTCTTGCGGTCTTGTATGTATGTATGTTATCATCCAGTTGACGCTCGGAACCGGCCAACTCTCTTTCTTTTGAAAAGCAACAGGGGCGCGGTGCTGCTTAAACATAAAGAATGCTGGCAGTCGCCTGGTATATACTAACTTTGTAAGCCTAGAAAGTATTTAAATCGTCAGAACTACTCTGGGCATCTCTCTGCTAGAAGGATTCATGTGACCGACGTGCTCGCATTGTTTGTGCATTAGCAGCTAAGCGAATGTCTTTCTTAGGAGGTTTCGTTTTGCCGGTGTTCTGGTCTTGCTTGCACATCCTTGGAGCTGGATCCCTCACCCCGACTCTACATCTCACTTCCAGGCTGGACACACACACACACACACACTTTCACGCGTAGAACTCTATTTAATTTCAAAAACAACAGGGACACGGTGGCGCTCAAACATAAAGAATGCTGGCAGTCACCTCCAGTTCACCCTCTGGTGGTCGTTCCGAGTGTCATCTGGATGATAACATGCATACAAGACCACAAGATCACCCCTCACCCTACCCAGGCTGATTTCACCCTCCAGTATTTTTAGTCGACCATTGAGAAACATGTGAACCAAGTTTCATGAAAATTGCTCCAACCATTCAGACGTGATCCTGGAACATACATACACACATTGACTTTTATATACATAGATAAGTAGACAGGTTATTCATCTCTGTGCAGTGTGGCACGTTGACATGACAGTAAAATATGAAAAATTCACAGGTCTTATACTAAATTTGTAATAACAAGAGAAATGTTTCTCAGTTAAGCCACATCACTCCAAAGCGAAGTTTTGTTAGTCGGTCGCATTGCAGAGATGAATAAACACTTTATTGAGGCTTTGTTAGTGTTATGAAGAACCAAAGAAGTATTTGTTAAGGTCTTGTTACATAACAGTAAATAAGTAATAAAGGCATTTTTTCAGTAGTTAAACTAAAGTGTTTCAGTTTCATAATTAAAAGCCAAGCCTAGCAGGTAATGAAACTTCACATTTATTTTTACTGTATGGTTTGTAAGTGCTTTCATTCTTCTAAGACAAATCTTTTATCACATTGTAGGTTTTTCATTTTCTGATAACATTATTTATACATTTTGTGGTCCTGAACTGATTTGCACCTCTTGGTCCTTCCCTTCTCTCTCAGTTATTTTAAAACATTGCATTAACACAGATACGTCATGAAGCACGTTAGCTGGAGTGCTGGTGGTTCCTTTGTCATTTGTACCTCATTATTAACTGAAAACAAGCAACAATTAAAAGGTAAATGCAGCTGTTTAAAACTAAAATAGGCAATTAAGGTTTCTGAATCATAACAAGAGCATTAACTAAAACCAATCCCAAAAAAACATATTGTTTTAGTAGTACATAAATGGGTTCTAATTAAGAAATTGGTTAAAGCAAAAACCTGCAGCAACTGCAGACCTTCAGGACTTGGGTGAGTACCCCTTCTTTGGAACAATGGAGACTTGGCCTACCAGATCTTACAATAATACATTTTTCATAAGCTGTGAGATGCTGCTAAATAAAAGAGAGCAGTATAAGCATGTAACTAAGTTGAATTAATTTAACAGGAACCATTGAACAATTGCTTTGAATGGTCTGACTACAAATGCACACCCCACCAACACTAACATAGGGTAGGCAGGTCAGTTTTCCTATAGCTCAGGACAAACTGCTATCATACAGTATGCCTGGAGCCACCACAATAATAACACAATTTGTGGAATATGCTTCCTTTCCTCTTCTTATGTTTGTTTTTCTCTAATTTGATGGGAACTGAGCTTAATTAAGCTCACTAATAAGTTTAATTGAGACGGGTTTACTCATTCTGTTCTAATTTCCCCTCATTTAGCTTTTGTTCCTGTTTTCAAAGCAATGCTAATTAGTTCATCAAAGATTTTGCCCACATCAAAGCTCACTTTGTTCACTTGTTCTTTTGTGAAGAGAGCGTCACAAGGAGTACTTTTCCCATTCCATATCAGGTGTAGTGGTTTTAAATGTGACAATATAGTCACCAATTTTTCTACTTCTTTGTTCATAATCTGACAAGCAATTTATTGTCACAGCTTTCCTTTCGACTAATGCAAAATTCTCTGAAATTATTTAAGGAAAACTTCTAAATAAAATCAACTGGAATGGTTTGTGTCATGTAGAGCAGAGGCCCAATGTAGTGAAACTATGAAGGTATACCTGAGCCCATCGAGGATACGTTTGTGGCTGCTGATCACAGACCAACCTGCACTTGTTTAGTAAACCAATTCACTTATTTTGGTCCCCTGAAACCACTACTGGAGTGAGGAATTCATGATTCTTTGTTAGACCCATTAGTGTGAGATGGAGGATTAGTTAGGATATAAGGCATGTGACTGAAATCATCATTTTTTTGGGAGGAAGCAGTAGCATGATTAGCCAGGATTCTAATGTGCTTAATTTCACCCAAGTGATCTTTTAATCTGTTTCTGTCACAATAGTCAAGGCCACGAACTCTGAAGACATCTGCTCTGGGATGACCCTGACAACAGGAATCAACATGAATACTGTAAAATGCCAGCGATAAAGCAGTCCAAATAAAAAAAAAATCAAAATCTTAACCAGAAGTGTGTTTCAAGAATAAATAAAGCCAATGGATTCATTGGGTAAAAAAATAACCCAATAAAGGCAAAAGTTTACAGAGATGACCCTTAGGCGAAATGCAACAAATGTTAAAAATACAGTCAGATTTGGACAGATTACACAATCTTCATAATTTTGGCTCTATACACCACCACAATGAATTTTGAAATAAATCAATCATTACATGGTTGAAGTGTAGACTTTCAACTTTAATTAAATGGGTTTATTAAAAATGTCATCATTTAGGTATGACACACATTTTTCTGCAAAGACCCCCACCCCCATTTCCAGGGGCACAAAAGTATTTGGACATTTGACTGACAAGCTGTTCCATAGCCAGATGGGAGCAGGTCCCTAATTATTTCAATAACTATTATTAAGCAGGTAGAAGGTCTGGAGTTGATTCCAAGTGTGGAATTTGCATATGAAAGCTGTCACTGTGAACTCTCAATACGAGGTCCAAAGAGCTGTCCATGAAAGTAAAATCAGGCCATCATTAGGCAGAGAAAACAAAACAAACCCATCTGAGAGACAGCAGAAACACCAGGAGTGGTCACATCAATTATTTTGTAAATTCTTAAAAAGAAGGAACTCGGCCACACCAGAAGATCTGGAAAACCACAGAAGACAACTGTGCTGGATGATTATAGAATTCTCTCCTAGGTGATGAAAAATCAATTCACAACATTTAGACATACTAAGAACACCCTCTGGAGGTAGATCTATCATTGCCAAAGACTTGTGGCTCTGAGGCTAGGGATTTGCACTGGCAATCGGAAGGTTGCCGGTTCGAATCCCATAAATGCACTGTTGTGCCCTTGATCGAGGCCCTTAACCTGCAATTGCTGAGCGCTTTGAGTAGTGAGAAAAGCACTATATAAATGCAAAGAATTATTAAAGATTACAATCAAGAGAAGACTTCATGCAAGTAAAGACAGAGGGTTTACCACAAGATGCAAACCATTGGTAATCCTCATGCATGGGAAAGACAGATTAGACTTTGCCAGAAAACATTTTTAAAAGCCTGTCCAGTTCTGGAACAAATTTATTTAAACAAAGGAAATGCAGATCAATATTTACCAGAATGATGGAAAGAGAAGAGTATGGAGAAGAGAAGAAATGGCTCATGATCTGATGAATACGACATCATCTGTAAAACATAGTGTAAGCAGTTTTATCGCATGATCATGTTTGTATACAAATGAAAGTCAGTTACTGGTGTTTACTGATGATATGACTGCTGGCAGAGGTAGCAGGAAGAATTATGAAGTGTACAGGGCTATACTATCTGCTCAGATTCAGGGAAATGCTGCAAAACTGATAGAACGAGTCACAGTACAGATGGAGAATGTGCCAAAACATACTGTGATAGCAAACCAAGTGCTTTTCAAGAGAAAGAAGTGGAATATTCTTCAATGGCCAAGTCAATCAACTGACCTCAACTAGAGCTGAACATGCATTTCACTTGCTGAAGACAAAACTGATGGCAGAAAGTCCATTGAACAAGCAGCACCTGAAGATGGCTGCAGTAAAGGCCTAGGCCTGGCAAAGCATCAATAGGGGAAAATCCAATCTCTTGGAGACATCCATGGGCTCCAGACTTCAGGCAGTCATTGACTGCAAAGGATTTTCAACCAAATATTAAAAATGATTGTTATATTTATGATTAT
This sequence comes from Polypterus bichir lapradei, assembly GCA_026402145.1. Taxonomy (NCBI): domain Eukaryota; kingdom Metazoa; phylum Chordata; class Cladistia; order Polypteriformes; family Polypteridae; genus Polypterus; species Polypterus bichir. Next base: position 118,922,876 of record JANRMT010062792.1, on the reverse strand, counting down.
GTTAGTTTGTCCAAATGCTTTGGAGTCCCTGAAAACAGGGGAACATGAATAAAAATCACTGTCTTTTCTAAGTGGCTCATATAATATTTGTGTTAAACCCCTCGAATTATAGCTGACAGTCTATACTTCAATCACAACTTGATTGCTTTGTTTCAAATCTATCGCGGTGGTGCACAGAGACAAAAAGATCTTGCCTGAAGAAGGGGCCCGCGTTGCCTCAAAAGCTTGCATATTGTAATCTTTTTAGTTAACCAATAAAAGGTGTCGTCCTGCGGTGGGTTGGCACCCTGCCCAGGATTAGTTCCTGCCTTGTGCCATGTGTTGGCTGGGATTGGCTCCAGCAGACCCCCGTGACCCTGTGTTCGGATTCAGCGGGTTGGAAAATGGATGGATGGATGGATGGATAAAAGGTGTCATTTTGCTTAACTTCTCACTACATCCATAATGGCTAACAAGATACAACACCCTAGTACTAATAAGGTATTATTGTAATACTTAGATGCCTAAATCCCAAGTATATAGGTTTCAAAGAGATAACCTTGAAAGATAGAATATTCTTTAGCTCACACACTACATTGGGGTCATTATTACCACATTCAGGTAGTTTGCTTGAACTGTTTGTTTCTGCTGTACATCAGAGATCATTTAATCTATTTTATGTGGCTTCCTTCTCTATGCAGATGATTCTGCTGGTGTCAGCTTACCCAAAATAAGAATGCTGTGGTGGAAGAAACCCGCAATGAACTGCTTCTGATTCTTTATCAGTCAACAGGTACATAGTAAATGCTTGGATCTAAACCTTGTGTAAAGATTTTAATGTCATAGTAAGCCATGCAGTGATCAATGCCTTCTTAGAGCCTAATATCCTTGGTGGTGTTCTAAATAGGAGTAAACTAAAACAGCATGGTTCACGATACTGCAAAATGTTCTCACTAAAGTGAATTATACCAGCAGCTTCATTTACCAATGACATTAACATTTGAAGGCACAATGATATTAGCACTGGGGTTTGACTCCATGGGCGATTTTTAAGTTTGCACTTTCCCCAAGTTTATTACAAAGACATCACTTAATGTGTTAGTTAGGCATTTAACAAAATGAACAGCTAAGGATTTTTTAAGGCCATGAAAAGCTATTTGCCTCATTCCTCATTTCAAGTATTAAAAATTTTTGGCACTGAATGTGTTCGGGTTTTCATCCAAAATCTACTATTACACAAAGGACACCTGAGGGAAGAAATAACCCAATTTTTGTACTTTATTAAGTTAAAAAAAAAAGTTAAAAAATGTATCCAACACTAACTGGCACTGTGTCAATCGTTTTCTTATTTCCATTTTTAACTTTCATATTGTTTCTTGTACTGCATCTTTTCTCCTGATCTTTTTTCTTTAAAAGAATAACTGAATTTTTTTCCAGCCACTGCAGTGGTATGATTTAATTAATACAGTATTTTGATTAATAATTCATGTTTATGAATAATGTTAATTTTAGTGATTGTGAAAATGAAATGATTTGCACAAATTGAATTTGCAGTGAAACTACATTTTGTTTCACAAAAACAATTATGAAATAACCTGTTTCACTTTCAGCAAAATTTGTGCCATTCACACAATTGCAGTCAGCTCCAATCTGGAAGCATTTTCATTCATTAATCCCAATTGCATCTACCTGTAATTAAGCTGTCATTTAGTATATAAAAAAGATCTCAAGTAGGGAAAATAAAATTAATCAGAAGTGTGCATATCCACAGCTAGGATAAGGCAGTTGGTTGATAACAGCAGGGGAGGTGGTTCTGGCAGCAGCTGTTATGTGTTAACGTGTTTAAATGTTTTATTGTCTTTTTTGTTGTCATTTTATGTTATTTCTGTTTATTTTGTTTATTATTGGTTAATTATGTACTGTGTTAGTGTGTATTTTCATCCTGTATGATTTTAGATTATGCAATATTACACCTGTAGTTAGTAAAGTATCGAGTACTGCTGGGGAAGACTATTAACATAAAGGCGTTTCTGTAACATTCAGTTATCTCATGCTCTGAAATTAAAATTAAGCTTCTTATAATAAGCTTAAAATGGCAAAATAAGCATTTAACTTTTCACTGCTCTTTGCCACTTCCATGCATGCAATTCATGCCAGCAGTGAGCTGGTAAACTGCAGGGTCATGACATTTTTAAAAACACTCAACAATTTTCTACATCTACATTGACAACTATAAGAGTTCCTAATGATTTGCTTATCTGAGAACAAAACCTTAAAAATGCTGAACACCAGTAGGAAACAACACTCCAGCAATCTTTTAACCATGCTTAAGTTTGGCTGCAGTGGACCAGAATGCTGTTCCAGCAAATGTCTTGGCCGCAGCACACTGTACACCCCCCTTCTGAAAGGCCTTGGCTGTAAACAGCCGTCACGCTGCTTAATAAATAATGGCTGACACACACTGATCTGGGTACAGGGAGCACCAGGCATTCTGAGTGATGGATATCTAGAGCTAGTGGCAAGGCTAAAAGCATGCAGAGACATTTGCTCAGGGTCAGAGGATCTGCAATTTAACCATTTGCATCTGCCGTATGAGCATTCTGTTGATTTCTTCATTTACTGCAACTTCAATGTATTTACCTGCGCTAATGTCATGATAGCCCTGGCAAGAAGAAAAATGACAGCCATGTACAGAGCATGTGCACCATGTTCTGTGTATAAAGTTTTTAGGGGGCTGATTTGATCTTAATGCTATTGCCTGACTAGCTAACTGTAAATTGCACATTGAACTCAAAATGCTGCTGTAAAGAGAAAACAACTAATACGGTGAGAACAGACCTCATACTCTGACACAGGGGCTTTAGAAGCAGCTCATCATGTGTCCCAGGATGAGTGTTATGTGAATCACATGCACCTGACAGACTTACTCTTAATATTGCAGAGCCAACAAGCCCTAGTTTAGCTAGTTTTTGGGATCCTGAAAACATCTTCAAACCAATTAGCTTGGAATGTACACATTTTGCATTTGATTGTACACATCACACAGTGGTACTTCATCGACATTTGCCTTTGTCTCTTCAAAAACTGTTGAAATTGTTGAGTGGTTTTCTATGCACAGCAGCGCTATTACATAACTGTCACGTTCTTGTTGCTCTTTAGCCAGTGCCATCGCTGCTAGTTTACCATGCTCAAGCTGAAGCTGTGATGGCTTTGAACCACCAACTGCATACTTAAACACAATGCACAAATTATTATTATGCAGTTTTTCAATTCTTTGCTATTTTGAAACTGGACATTTCTCTTGTACACTATTGTCAGTGAGCTGCTAGAGCCATTTAATAACTAGAATGTTTGGAGCAGTTTATTAACCTGTTATCTGCATCACAATGAGAAGCATGATGTAGCTGGTATAATCTTGCCTGCTCATTATATCACAAATGCTGACATGCCTTAAAAACAAAAGCCACATCTGTGCTTCACCTCAGGTCTGTTATACTAGATCATTAGCATAAAGTTTTTTAAGGGATACCTGGAGAAAAGGTGAGGACAAAACTGGCAGAAAGCTGCACTAATACCAAAACAACAATAACAATGTATTTCTTGTATAGCCCAAAATCACACTAGGAATGCATCAATGGGCTTTTTGACAGACTCCCAGGATTGACCCTCTAAGAAGAAAATAAAAAAAAACATGTAGGGAAAAAAATGGAAGAAATCTTGGGAAAGGCAATTCATAGAGATCCCCTTCCAGGTAGGTTGACCGTGCAGTGGGTGTAAAGAAATGGGGTAAATACAATACACAAAACAGAACACAAGTGATGCTCTTCACAGAGCTAGATGTCCATCTGTCATTGTCAGCTCAGGCTTTACCTGTTCCTTTCTACATCTTTACAGCAAGTTATGGGAAGAATAAGGGGACTGTGGATGTCACAGACTTAAGTTTTAGAGCACATTAGAAATGGGACAACTGGCATAGTGGAAAGGGTATACAGTAATCCCTCCTCGATCGCGGGGGTTGCGTTCCAGAACCCCCTTGTATGAAATCAACTGGGCAAACAAACTGAGGAAGCATGTACCATAAATTAAAAGACCCATTGTCCGCTGAAATCCGCGAACCAGCGAAAAATCCGTGATATATATTTAGATATGCTTACATTTAAAATCCGCGATGGAGTGAAGCCGCAAAAGTCGAAGCGCGATATAGCGAGGGAACACTGTAATACATTGTCACACACATGCGTTTAGGAGGCAGTCAAAAGGCCTAAAGGTGAGTGAAACATCGTGAGACAAGGGGTTGTCACATGGTACCCAAATCTCTCAATTTCTCAGCAGGAAAACTGAGGAGAAATAAAACAACTTACTTCTGGGTTCCAAAAAGGCCACTGAGATGTCACTTCTGGCGCTGTCCTTGACGATACTTCCAGCCACCACTGATGACATCACTTCCAGTTCTGTCAAGATGACGTCGCTTCCGTCTCTCCGTTTCAACGTCACATCCTGCCAACCATTTCCTCTCTGCATCATCAATTACTGTATATAAACGCCATTTTGTTCACTGTACTTTGTCAACTGTCAAATAATACTTTGTTTTTGATTATTGAACATTTTCTTTGTGTGTTTTCTTTTGTCCGGTGGAGAGTATATGGAGACAGTCCCCATAACTTATTTTTGGTGAAGATTCTTTTTTTTATTTACGAAAAATTCTCCACAACATTTTAGCCTTGATTTGCCCTATGGGTCTGGTACTGGACAGACCAAGATGTGCATTGACACTATGATGAGAACCATGAGAGCTGTGGAATGACCAGATAGAAAGAAAGATAAATGTGAAAGGCACAGACTAACAACAGAAATACAATATGCACAGCTAATCAGCAGCTTTTCTCAGGGTATGCCAAACTGAAGTTATGAGTCTTCAGGCTGGATTCGAAAGCTGAGACTGAAGGGGCACCTCTTATAGGAGCAGGCAGACAATTCTCCCACTGTCAGTTTATTAATCCTTGGAATCATAAGCTGACCAGAATTGTGAGATCTTAATATGTAATCAATTTTCTAAGTAATGATAAGTTCAAATAAGTAAGCCAGACCTTGGCCATTTAAGGCATTATATGTTAAATGGAGGATTTTTAAATCTGCCCTAAACTTAACAAGGAGCAACTGTAAGGACTTAAGAACTGGAGTTATGTGTTTGCATTTTCTTGTTCTTGTAATAATTCTTGGAGCAGCATTTTGAATTAAATGAAAGCTGTATAAAGAACAGATGGAAAAACATGTTTGGATAGATTTGTAATGTGCATTTTAAACAATATGCTATTGTAAAAGATAACTCCTAAATTGCAGGCTAAATGTGTAAAACTAATGGTGAGTTAACTAATGAAAAATATTGTTGCGATCAGCATCATTCCCTGCAATATTCAAACCTTTCTGGTTGGTCTGTTTTCTAAGACAAGTAGTTCTCATCCATCCACTGCTTTAACTCACTAACCCATTTAACTAAGGGCAACACTGGGGAAGCATCATTTGGCCTAAAAGAAAGGTATAACTGCGTGCCATATATTTTCAAATGATAGTTCCCAGTGGAAACAAGTAGAGTGAAAACACTAAAGGATACACTTCTGTGTATAATAATGGAGTACTATCAGCACATTTCTATACATACTGGAATTGATTTGATAAATAAATAAATAAACCAAAACAAAAGTCAAAAATCACAGTCAAAATAATAAGCACAAGTCGAAAACCAGTAAGGACTTTTATGAATGAGAGAAATTCTACAAAAGAAATGAACAACAAAGTTTTTGAATCTATCAAAAACTAGATGTGAAAGTGATCTCTAGTATTACTTTTTATACCCACTGAGGGTATGCCCCTAGCAATGCAGAATCTGCCCTAGTGACTAGAAGAAAAAATAATGGTTGTAAATACACAAAATGGTGGCAGAAGCAGCCCAAAATATTTTCCATAAAATAAAGTAAGCACCAAATCAAAAAGGAAAAAAAAACACTAATGAAAGAATCTAACTCTGGAGCAAAAGAAGCCCCCAAATTAAGAAGATGATTTTGAGACAAAGTAAAATATGCAAAAATTAAATAAATATACTCAATCATAACATGTTCTGCACAATTGCATATTCCTCAGCACTGTGAAGCAGACTAGCCCAAACTCAAGAGGCAGAATTATATCTTGTACAGGCCCAAAAATTGGGAAAAGTTTAAAAATAAAAATATGCACAAGAGAGAGTGAAAAAACTGTTAAAATTATGGCCTAAGAAAAATAATGCAATTTAAAAGCAAATCTAAACTAGTAAAGGTTTAATTTTTAAAAACCCTAAATTCATAACCAAACAATCAGAACAATAAAGCATTTATAAAATCAAAAATGAGATGCAAACCACAGGAGTTGATACTACAATTATACTATCTGCCAAGGCAGACAAGAATGGTTGAAAAGGACCTGGAAACAGATGGGAATTACAAGAAGTGGAAAAACAATTACTGTGGACAAAGTGAAAGGCTAAAGAGGAGCGAGTACTACTGCCAAAAAACGTTCAAATAATAGTAAGCAAACTCAAGCAAAGACAGAATTTCAGTAAAACGTGGTAATTAATCTTTTCTTTCCAAAGTTTGGATATTTGACAATGCTACCGGACCTGTTTAAATATCAGCAAACTTGTCAAGTTCATACTGATACAAGTTTGCTGGTATTTGCTTCTTGTTACAGCCCCAGGCAATCTGACGGTGCAGCCAGACAATCAAAACAACGATAACATTATGGCATACTGATCACTGATAATAAATTGACAGTTGTAAATGTGATGCGTAACATTTTGCCTTAACAAAGGAAAATAAATAGACTATACAACACAAAGAATATGTAAAAAATTAAATCGTCCAAGAGAAAAACGTATGGAAAGTGAAGAGAATTTAACAAGTGGAACCAGATTCATGACAACAACCAGATGTCATGAATATAAATAGTTTAAAATTTTCCCTATTCCATGTATTTCTATATTTTTTTTTTTGCTTTGCACCCTCCCCCACCATAACGTAATGGGGGATGGAGGGAAAGCTTTAGATTCGTCAAAAATTTTGATTTCCAGTGTTCAACGGATCTCAATGTTTTAGGATCCCTTGATACCAAAAACATCAATATCTCGATGATGGGTTTGTATCCATCTGTGTGTGTCTGTGTGTCACTCGAAACTTAAGAGCCTGTTAGGAGATGACGATGTGCAGATTAATTTTTGAGCCAAATCGTGCAAGAGAAAGAGGCACTCTAGAGGAACCCTCAAATGCCATAATTCTGCAGTTAATTATGAATTCTTCTCATCAATTGCTATTGTAATGACCTATTTTGTGATGAGAAAGATCAGCATCAGAGTGGTAAATAATTACTGAAATGTTATGGAATAGTTTGGGCAACTTGGTTCCTAGGGTGCAAAGCCTACTGATGCTCACATCCAAATTATTTTTCTTCATTTTAGGTATATATGTATACATGAATTATTTTTAATTATTTTTGTTATCTGGGGTCATTTTCAGTATGTTAATAATTTTTTGTGTCTTGGCATACTGCCATTTGTTTTCCTAATGGACACCACCATTTTGAGCTGCTTTGCTTGTAGTTTCTAGGCAAGTTGCTACCATGTGACAATGGGAGGTTGCAAACTGTGATGTCACCAGTGTGACAGAATAAAGATCGGCATCAACCATCTTCCAGTCCAAAATTCTGGATTTGTAGTATCTTTGTGAGTGATTCTGAGAGTTTTCTTTGATTTTTGGCAACAAATTCTACTGTGTTATTTCTGTCTTTGATCTTAGTTAACAAATTGGTTTAGATGACCTATTGTATTGACTTTCTTGTACTCAACCCTAGCAAGTCTCTAAACTTTAATTCCTTAATTACTTTGTCTCTTTGTCCTTTTCACATATTTTTGGCCATCTGCTTTGCCAAAATGCTGCTTAGTTGTGGTAGTGCACAACCACCCAAAAAACACTTGATACACAGGACAAGATGCTTAAATATAAGAAACTGCATAATCAACGGTGTTAACATAGCCAAAGGAATCTAAAATAAACAAGAAGGCATAAAAATGGCATCTGAGCCCCACCCAGGGGTGGAATCCTGGCTGAAATATAAAAAAAAAAAATTGACTAATTTTTTTTTTTTTGTGTCTAGAGGGCCATAAATAGGGGGGGAAACCTTAAAAATCTTGGCATCTTGTATCTAGACCAGGGGTAGACAATGTCCGTCCTGGAGAGCCGCAATGGCGGCAGGCTTTTGTTCTAACCCAGTTTCTTAATGAGGAGTCAATTATTGCTAATGAAGTACTTATTGCTTAAGTGATAGTTTGATGCTTCATTTTAGTGGTCTCACTTGTTAAGGTTTCCCACCCTTAATTGTTAATTTCCATCTTAAACAGCTGCATTCAGTGTTTAATGGCTCCTCATTAGCAATAAGATGTAAATTACAAAGCGGCCAGCAGTTCTCCATCTAACTTGTTTCCATGTGTATTCATCATGCAGTTTTTGATTTTATTTAAAAAAGCACTTAACAGAAAAATGTGATCAGTTTTAGGCATCAAATCATTTGGATGATACACTTGGAAAGGAGAAAATCTACAAAATAAGAACCTAACATTGTAGATTAACAAGCCATAAAATTAAACAAGGTCTGAGATCAAATAAGGTCTGAGATCAATCATTGGTTTCTAATGAAGCAATTGGGTTGAAACAAAAACCAGCAGCCACTGCGGCTCTCAGGTGCCTACCCCTGATCTAGACAGTCAAACAGTCAAACATAGGTGGGCTTTTTTGTACTGGTGATCAAAAAAAAAACCCACTGAAGTAATTTCAAAGCATTCATGAGTGATTCTTATGACAAAAGAAAAAGAGCCAGAAATTAAACCCAGACAGTTCCATAAGTGGTGTGGCACAGTGCACAAGCAGGTCCTAAAACGAGGGAAGTGAGGAATGAATTACAATCTGCAATATAAGCATTGTTTTTCATTGGTATATAGGTGGTCTCCATTGTTTTGACAGAATATGAAGAACAGCGAAAGCAGCTCACAGTGTCATCCCATAAAGGCACTGCTAAAATCAATCAATAATTCCTCTAAATATTTTATTTCAAGTAAAAAAAAATTGTCAATGGTTTCTACAGGTCAAGGTGAGAAGATGCTTGTCTTTTCTCCCTTCTTTCTACTTTTGTACCTGTTTCCCTGGACTGTGGAAGATGAGAATACATTTTTGATTGCATTGTCATTAGGTATTGTAAACTGCAAATGGGACAAGTGTTCTTGCAATGTGTTCTTTATCAAATTTTGTCATACTAAAACCAATATATCCATCCCCAGCAGCCAAAACAGGAGAGAAACTCACAGAAAACCCTGGCCATGCGATACTTTAATTTAAAGATTAATTTACTGAAATAATTAAGAAAAGGGGGAAAAAACTCAAAAATCTACAAAATAGTAAAAAAATTAAAAATTAAAAATGCTGTACTAAATGCAAATTTCAATTTAAAAAAGAAAACTCAAAATAGTATTGTTAAGGCACATGATTTAAGGACAAAACAAAAATACAAAAATCAAAATAAAAACATCTGTCTATTAACAAAGCCAAAAATCCATAATCCAAAATGCAAACTCCTAAAGAACAAAACCAAAATGTAAAAACCTTGTAACCCAAAATGAAATGTTAAGAAGACACAATAACTATAACGATAAAAAAAGAAAACAAAAGGAGAACTGAGAAAAACAGTTGATGCCAATGCACTGCAGCAGTGGCCGCCTAGAGATTTTATAGCCGTCAGGTATTGCAAAGAAAATAAATAAAGTATGTGGGGGCTGTTACCTAATCAGAGATTTCATGTCTCCCCTATTACATAATTAACAAAGCACCAAGGTTAAACAATCAAAACTTTTAAAGATTATAAACAAAAAAAAAAATAATAACAATACAAAGAAAATTATATACTAAAGAAATACTAAACAAAGCAAGACACTAAGGAGATATTAAAATGCGGGGAAATAAAGTATTAAATAAAGGATATATTTTGTTTGCTTTTAAAGTGGCTCTCACTCCCATATATAAACAGTTGATGGAATCTCATAGAACAGTAACTTTGTCTTAAGATATGTCAATGGAAACATCAGTATTGTTTTTGAAGGTAGAACATCAAGGCAAGTCTGTTGTCCAGTTCCACAGGGTGACATGATCTATTTTATACTTTGAGTTCAATTTTTTTTAATCCAAATGAGGACCAACACTGCACACATCAGTAAACAACTTAACCAATTACATTAACTTCCATGAAATCCTACTACTCTTCATTAACCTCGCTGCACATTATTGTGTTTATCCATTAGCCTTGAAGTCAAATAACCATTTAATCTGAAAGATTCCCATTAATCTTACTAAAAAGTTAGTATTTTTTTTTTTTTTGTTGTTTAGTCATCCTAAAGCAGAAAGCCCCTTGTCCTTTTCTTTTCAATAAGCAAGTCTTTAATTGCTAATACTATGCTGATAAAGTGTAATTATGAGTAGAAGCTGAGCATATATGCACTCTGGACATAATTTCCATTGTACAAGGCACTGTATCTTATCCAGAAGTAGACTTTTTGTTTTATTGTCTCATGCAGCTGTGCTGTGACCTTTTGAACTGACTGGCTGGGCAAAATGTTCTGCAAAGGTAATTTTTTACAAGGCTTCTCAGTGGTATGCCAAAGCCTTTTATGGAGCCACTGAAATAAAATCTGGCGTGAAACAGGTCTGTTCAATGAGCACTGCCATTCTCCCTTTGAAATGATCCATGAAATGATGGAGTGATGAGCCACAATGTTATTGTCTTGGAACTGCTAGAGTCCAGTGAAAGAGTTAAAAACCTAATGGGAGAAACACTACTTAGCAATCACTGGATAAGTGGCAGGCAGAGTACTGAAATGTCTAGGACCAGTGGATGGAAAGGAGAGCAGGCTGCTGCAAGTGCTAAAATGACTGATACTCGTACTTCAGGAGTGAGTGGAGGCTGCTTACCAGGATAAGTAGCTAAGAAATTCCCCTTGAAACGTTTAGAAGCACTGAAATGAGTATTACACTTTAAAATAATTAATGAGAATGGGAATAATGTAGCGCCCAAAAGTCAATTAGCTGGTAATGATGAATTGGAGTGCCAGAAAAGGTAAGAAAACAATGTTATTTCCAAACAGCATATGGCATGAGCAACTGCAAAGGCATAATGTTAGCAGCATAGCCACTTCACAATGACTTCCTGCTCCATATTGGATCATCTAAAGTATTTTCCACCATAGAAATGAGTGTTGCAGTAATAGCAGTGAGCCCACAGTGTCTTGTGGACATTGAGCTTTGTGAAAGTTTTGCAAACACTAAAAACACAGTCACGTATTCTTTGAGTCTTTCCATTTTTCACCATCTCATGCATAGTTTGGTTTATGTCTTGAACTGTTTTTGTAATGCAGATACTATATATTTTTCAAAAATGAAATATTGGAAAATAGTAGTGTTAGGAAGTTATGAGTTTTCTCATCATGGGGTTTAGACCTGTGGGCTCATTTATGGCTTTGATTATTTTTTCTCTATAAGATTAATTTTTAATGTTTTTTTTTTTTTCAAGTTGTCATTTTGGGCACCTCAATTTCATGTATAATTGTGGTAAATTTATATCATATCCAACTTGTTTGGATACTAGAGCAGAAAACAGTATTAAAATTTTGCGTCACACATGTATTATGTATATACAGTATGTTATATATTATATATAACGTGAATTATGGTTTTGATTTATACTTCCCAAAGTGTCATATACAGTATAAGCCAGTGAAATACAGTATTTACATGTTCAAAGATATAATTAGTGAGATAGGAATGAACCCCCTCAGGACACCCCTTATGCACCGCTTCTCTACTGAAAACAAAATTAAACATTTTACATGGAGAGATGATCAAAGGCTTCAAATAAAGTATAAAATAAACAAAAAATGAAGGAGAACCATAAAGTTTCTCTGGGCCTAACTGCACAGATTTTTATCTGCCTGGTAGGTTGGCTTGCCTATTACTACACCTAAGCACTCCCAATCTCAGTTCCCATCTGTCTCTCTCTCTGTCTATTTTTCTTTCACTTTCTCCACATTCTCCTACCACTTTAAGAGATATTGTGGTACTAGCTGTACTACCCGTCTAAGATGGGTTGAAATGTAAGTAATTAACATAGACCTCAGTGTTAACGCTTGCAGTGCACCATCTACTGGAATTTATTTTGTAATGCACATAATCATAAAATGCATTGGTTTTGTCATTCCAACACATGGCACATCAGGCACATCACAACCATTTCTAGTCATAAAATGCAATTCTACAAATGTTTGCGATGTGCCATTCTGTTAGAATGACAAAAGCAATGCATATGTGTCAGTTACATGCCAGTTGGATTGTGGGATTCGTAAAAGTAGTGTTAATGTCTGTGATACACCATCGATTGGAATGTCAAATGTAATGCGTTTTATTTCTAGAAATGTTTGTGATGTGCCACCTGTTGGAATGACAGAGACACAGCAACTGGATGGACACAGAGATATTTAGACACACAGGCATTTGTCCTTATATTAAAGTGAGTTTTTCAAGTTGAAGTTATTTCTTCACATTCATGGTATAAATTAATTTGCCATATAACATTAGCCTGTGGCCGGGGTCCAAACAACAAAAGCCTTAAAATTTTAACTTACCAAATATGTCCAGTTTGAAGTAGCAAAGGTTTTGATTTATGAAAATGTGTTTCCCAACAACAACAACCAAAAATCAATCCAAGTAAAATATTTTATCACTGATTTTTGGTACTATTTTCTTAAAGTAAGGTTTCTTGTTTGCTTGTCGGTTCACAGCAGCTGTTGTGGTGACGTTTTGACATTTCTATAGTAGCACACACAATTTGACACATTTCCATAGCTCCAGACTGCATATTACCCTAGTTTTGTCTCTGCAGTTCTGTTTCTTAAATGGTTATTTTCTGCCATGGCTTGTAACAAATGATGTTCTGTACAAAACTGTCTGACACAGTGGCAGATCTGTTAATATGCCCTGAAGTGATCTGATTTGAGAATGTATCTGCTGTGATTAACAATGTGAGCCAGCTTCAGCAGCACATGCATACTCATGCCATAATATTTTCTTATACCGTGTGTACTCAAATCATATTTTTTATATGCAGTACTTTCACACATAGTGAATCACATGTAGACACAGTGGTTTATCGACATTGTCACACACGTGCGCATGGGAGGCAGCTAAAGGGCTTGAGTGAAGGCAGTTCTGAGGCATGCCGGGATGTGGTGGAGTGCACTGGCTCTTTTTCTCCCTTCTCTGTAGACCATTCCTGGGAGATTCCACCTGGCTCTCTTGACATCACTTCCGGGACTGAACCAATGGAAACAGACCTTACCAGCTCCGGCCCCTCTGATGTCACGTCCGGGCTTGATCCAATGAGTGATGAACACGTGCCCGATCCTTATGACCTCACTTCCTGTCTTCCCCTTTAAAAGCCTGTCCTTTTTCCCTTTTCCCTCAGTCTTGTTTTGGACTCGGTTGTATGCACTTCAGTGCTCTGTATTTCTATAAAACGATTTTGCAGCCAGGATACCAGATTATACGGGTGGCTGCCCCAAACCTTTATCTGAGTATGTCTCATTCTTGTGACATTGGCGTAGCCGGCAGGATGGAGAAGTCCTGGAAGAGAAGGGGACAGGACCTGCAACACATCCAGGTGGGACCGTACCGGGGCCGAGTTTCCAGGCGGGGAGGGTGTCCCGTGTTTCGGAGTGGCCCGGTACAGGCTCTGCTCCTGGCATGCTCCACTAGGCAACCTAGACAGGCCAGGGATTGTTCGGGAGGGGCTCACAGACTTGGGCTGCTTCGAAAGAGGGAGGTGAAGAGGGCTGTTTATGCTCTCTTGGAGGAGAGTGCCCGCCTCCCTGTGAATCCAGAGCCCCGATTTCCACCTAGGGGTGCCCCAGACTGGCATGTGTGTAGCCTGAAAAACTGGAGGTTTGACCCAGAGCGGCCAACCCCACAGCAAGCCTGGTCCCTATGGGCAAAGGTAGGGCAGTGGCTACGGCCACAGAAACTTAAGCCCTTCCAAATAATAGAGCAGGTGGCTTGCTACCTGCTTCTGGACACACTACCCTGGGGCTTCACCCAGCCAGTCTGGGGTAGACAATTCAAAAACTTGGCAGAGCTCATAGAGGTCGTAGAAAAATAAAGGACGGCCTCACAATCTAGGGGAGCTGAACCGTCCCTTGGCCAAACTCGGCCGGAGTACGTCCCAAAACCTAGCCCCCCCCCCCCGTACAACCAAGAGCTTGTGCCGGCGTCCCCGGGGCCATGGGCGCGCAAACCGCTTGAGAATAAGGTGGAATGCAGGTGGAGGGGGAGGAGGGGTTGGTGTGCTCTGACAAACCCGTTGGCGGTTCCTCACACAGGCGTGGTGATCGTCAACGGGTTTAAAACTTCTGTTCTGTTTGATACCGGCAGCAACATTTCCATTGTTGCCCGCCGATTTGTGCTACCGCAACAGTGGTTAAACTTTAAGGCCGGTATAACCTGTATCCACGGGGAAACCCGCTGGTACAGGTCCGCCGCTTGTGTCATCAGCTACGGAGGATCAGTTCAGAAAGTAACCGTGGCAGTCCTTCCTGATCCTCCACACCCGGTGATACTAGGGCGGGACTGGCCTAATATTAAAAGCGGTGAGACACCTACCACTCCTGGGGTTAACTTGGGCCTAGTTATGGACGAGATGAGCCGTCTCAAGCTGCCTCCACGCTGTGTGATCAGCCGGCAGAGAGAGACGAAGCAGCCATCCTTGGTGACGTGGCAACTCCTGGGCCGTCGTGTGCTGACACGTCATCCACCAGAGCCGCGGCAGAACGGGAGGAAACCATGCCCATTGAGGTCGGTGCAGACTCTCTCTCCCTTTTGCGGTTCCAATTTAGAGAGACGCCGGCCTCCTTTAAAAGGGAGCAGTGGAGTGACGACTCCCTGAAATTTGCAAAAAATGCAATGGTCCTTGTCAATGGCCAGCGCACTGATCAGTCGATGCCACAGGGCCCTCACTTTGTATTAGACAACGACCTTCTTTACCGTGTGGCAATGCATGATGGGCAGGAGAGAAAGCTGCTGCTAATTCCGCGTACCTTCCAGCGGCAGGTCTGCGAGCTAGCACACGCCCACCTCCTAGGTGGCCACTTGGGCGCCGAGAAAACTCTGGAACGGATCAAGCTCTGTTTCTACTGGCCGGGAATCAATGAGGAGGTACGTCGCTTTTGCGCTTCCTGCCCGGAGTGTCAACTGCGACAAATTCCTAGGAGAGACCATGCTCCTCTCGTTCCTATTCCCCTGATTGATGTTCCCTTCCACAGAATCGGGGTCAACTTGGTTGGACCCCTAGAGACCTCAGCCCGAGGACACAAGTACATTTTAGTCCTCGTGGATTATGCTACACGATACCCTGAAGCTGTTCCGTTGCGCTCAGCTACCTCCAAAGCCATCGCACGGGAATTACTAGGGGTCTTTTTGCGCTTGGGTATTCCCAAGGAAGTCTTGACAGACCAGGGGACACCTTTTACCTCGGAGACATTCAAGGAGACTGCCAAGTTACTGAAAATAAAGCATTTAAAGACCGCGGTGTATCATCCTCAAACCGACAGGTTAGTAGAGAGGTTTAATCAGACTCTCAAACAAATGCTGCGTAAGGTGGTCAGCGAGGATGGAATGAACTGGGATCAGCTCCTCCCCCTCGTCCTTTTTGCCTATCGGGAAGTCCCACTAGCCTCCACGGGGTTCTCCCCTTTTGAATTACTGTATGGGCAACAACCTCGGGGCATATTAGACATTCTAAAAGAAGGATGGGAAGAAGAGGCTCTTCCCTCTACAAACATATTAGAGTATATCGCGCAGTTACGTGATAGATTTGGAAAGATTCGGCCTCTCCTTAAAAGTCACATGGAAGAAGCTCAAGCAGCACAGGCCCGTTACTACAACCGCGGCACGTCTCTTCGGGAGTTCCACCCGGGAGATCGGGTCATGGTCCTAGTGCCTACCTCCCACTCTAAGTTGCTTGCCCATTGGCAAGGCCCCTACGAAGTTAAGGAGAGGAAGGGGCTGGTCGACTGTTTGGTGAGTCAACCCAATCGTCGGCCGAAGGAGCGGGTTTATGATGTGAACTTGCTGAAACCGTGGAAGGACAGGGACCCCGATCCCTCCTCCTGCCAGCCCCGCTCACTCTCCGCTCACACACACAGCCTTAACTTCGGTACGGACTTAAGTCCCAGACAACGGCAGGAGCTGGAAACAGTTATCCGGGCCGTTTGGGAGGTAGTCAGTGAAAACCCCGGAAGGACCTCTCTGGTTGAGCACAACATCATGACAGAGCCCGGGGTTATTGTCCGAGAACGCCCGTATCGTCTTCCCGAGGCAAAAAGGGCTGAAGTGGAGCTCGAGATCAAGCGCATGCTGAAGCTAGGTGTGATTGAGGAAAGTTATAGTCCCTGGTCCAGCCCAATTGTGCTCGCCGGTAAGCCTGACGGGAGTTGGAGGTTTTGCAATGACTTCCGTCGGCTTAATCAAGTCTCCCGATTTGATGCCTATCCAATGCCATGAGTGGACGACCTCCTCGAGAGGCTTGGACAGGCTCGATACTTGACCACACTTGACAAGACAAAAGGGTACTGGCAGGTTCCTTTAACGGACTCCGCGAAGGAAAAAATGCGTTTAGTACCCCTAGCGGACATTGGCAGTATCGTTTCCTTCCATTTGGGTTACACAGGGCTCCAGCAACCTTCCAGCATCTGGTGGACAAAGTGCTTCGGCCTCATAACTCATACAGTGCTGCCTACCTGGATGACGTCGTCATCTATTCCAGCACGTGGAGGGAACACCTACAGCATGTCCAAGCGGTATTGCGGACACTTGGTGAGGCCAGGCTCCGGATTAATCCCAAGAAATGCTTCTTTGGATTGAGCGAGGCCAAATATTTAGGCTACCTGGTGGGTCGGGGTACCATAAGGCCACAGTGCTCCAAAGTTGATGCCATTTTGAAATGGCCCCATCCACGAACCAAGCGGCAGGTCCAAGCCTTTCTCGGGTTAGCCGGGTACTACCGCCAGTTTGTACCCCGGTTCTCGGAGAGAGCGGCGCCCTTGACTGATTTAACAAAGAAGAGGGCCCCGAACATTGTGGTATGGACTGAGAAGACAGGCGCTGCATTTGGTGACTTAAAGCAGGCCCTTAATGTCCGCACCTATTTTGATGGCACCTAACTTTTCTTTGCCTTTCATCCTCCAGACGGACGCTTCGGACACAAGCCTGGGCGCCGTGCTGAGCCAAAGTATCGATGGTGTGGAACACCCCATCATGTTCCTGAGCCGGAAACTGTTGGACCGGTAGATCATGTATGCAGCGGTGGAAAGGGAGGCTTTGGCGATTAAATGGGCGATTACTCAGCTTAGGTACTACCTGTTGGGCCAGAAATTCACCCTTGTCACGGACCATGCACCTCTACAGTGGATGTCCCTGCACAAGGAGTCGAATCTGCGGGTCACCCGGTGGTTTCTTGACCTACAGCCGTATAAGTTTTTGCTCGTTCATCGCCGGGGTGCTCTCCATGCCAACGCTGATGGTCTTTCTCGGGTTTACGACCTCTCGGTTAGGGTCGCCTGACCCGACGGGTCTGGGCTAAGGGGGGGGCCTTGTCACACACGTGCGCATGGGAGGCAGCTAAAGGGCTTGAGTGAAGGCAGTTCTGAGGCATGCCGGGATGTGGCAGAGTGCACTGACTTTTTTTCTCCCTTCCCTGTAGACCATTCCTGGGAGATTCCACCTGGCTCTCTTGACATCACTTCCGGGACCGAACCAATGGAAACAGACCTTACCAGCTCCAGCCCCTCTGATGTCACGTCCGGGCTTGATCCAATGAGTGATGAACACGTGCCCGATCCTTACGACCTCACTTCCTGTCTTCCCCTTTAAAAGCCTGCCCTTTTTCCCTTTTCCCTCAGTCTTGTTTTGGATTCGGTTGTATGCACTTCAGTGCTCTGTATTTCTATAAAACGATTTTGCAGTCGGGATACCAGATTATACGGGTGGCTGCCCCAAACCTTTATCTGAGTATGTCTCATTCTTGTGAAAACAGACACACACTAAAATCGCATAGTGATTTTTTTTCTAAACAGCACCTACTTGTTATTATGCACAGCCTTCTAAACAAGATTCACGTCAAGTGGCAACATGGTGAGTATTGATGAACAGCACACTTAAGAGTTTCATTGTACTTTGTACACATAACAATAAACCTGAACTAAACTGATTACACAGAATTACATTTTTATAACATATTAAGTTCACAGTGCCAATCAACACTTACCATAATGCACTTCCTGTGGTGGGTCATGTGCATGCAAGATAAAAAAAATACTGAGAAAATGAAAAAGACAGAGCCAAGCCATAATGAGACAAATTGAAGCTCCACAAACCAATTGTCTAATTTTGTAGTGTATGCTGAGCCCCATTTGTTGAGGATATGGTAATAACTAAGGACAACTCTTTTGAATTAGTAAACATAATTCATTAGTGTCACTGTCACTTCCTGGTAGACATTTGCTCAAGGCCATAATATGATGAGCTGGTTCTGAGTTATAATTCATAGCAACATTAAATCAGTTTTTAATTATTTTTATCATATGTAGTGAAAAGACAAAGCGTGTGATATTATTTCAGTGATTATTGTCTAGTTGTCTGCATAACAGATACAATAATACACAACTGGGTATCAACATTCAATTTTGTCAATAATGGGGCTTGGCAATGAATTTTCGATGTGAATCTGTGCTCCTTGGCCTGGAAGGTTGATACAGAGAAAGGAAATCAATGGGGTTAAGCACACAGCTAGTTTCCTTTAAAAATGACAGAAACTCACATAAATGTTTTGCTTTATTTCCTTTTATAAAATGACATGGATCCGCTATTTTGTAATACGAGTGCAATCTTAAGACATGGATGAATATTCAGTCATATTCTTGGCTTGAAAAGTGTCATATTTGGTACATTTTAACACTAGTATCCCTGAAGCCTACGAAAAAAGTCATAATCCCAGGCCACCTTAAATTTATTCGCACCTCTCCATTAGCGTCTTTTGTTTTGCAAATGTGTTGATCAGCACAAGCAGCAAGCAGCCTGTTATCCTATCCCCCACCCACCACAGCTCAAATCAGACAAAAAGTTCTCCCATCTCAAGTCTGTTTATTTGGGTGTGAGGTGCCTGGAGTTGTATAAGGTAAATAATATATCATTATTTGGAACACATGCATTTCATTCGTATTCCATGTCTACAATGATCTGGGTAGATGCAGGATGACAGGAAATACGAAGCATGAAATGTTGAACACATAACTAAAACAGAAACTTTTTTCATATTATAGTACTAATGACAACATTTTGACATGAAGTGTATAATGTGTGAAGACTGAAGTCCAAATATCAAATAATCACTTCCACAAAAGGTACAAGTACAACAAAATAAGTACACTTTTATTGAAGAATATAACTGAAGAAAATGAAATCAGGTTAGGGTATGATGTTGACATGACTGCATGTGGGTGGTGCAGCGGTAACAACTGCTGACTCATAATCAAAAGGTTGTGGGTTTGATTCTGTGCCCTTCCTAGATTTAACATTTTGAGTAGTGAGCTGCTCTTATTGTAACTATTATAAAATAAAAACATAAATTTGGTTTGAGTCTGTAACAGCCAGGGTAAATTCACAAGTGGACTGCAGAGCTTCTTGTGTTGGATCGACATTGGCATGCTGACAAAGTACATGTACGCAAGCAATGGTACCATGAATGCAGTCAGACTTCTTTTTTTGGGCAAATACACAATCAGCATGGCACTGCCAGATCTAAACACTAGTGTGGAGAGTTATTCACGTAAAGAAATGTCTATAGCTTCAGGTGGAAGCTGCCATTGCACTTTACTTAACTGATCTTTTCCTAAATAAGGAGTGGCATTGCACATGTACTTTGTCAGCATGCCTATGTCAATCAGACACAGGAAGCTCTGCAGTCTTCTTGTGACTTTACACTGTAGGAAGATAAGTAAATAAATATAGCTAAACAACATTCGATGTGGTATTTATATAAGTAACATATAAATGTTTTTCATATAAAGACCATCTGGAGACATAATCACAAATGGAACTTTGCACAATACCTTGACAAGCTCTGTAGGTCCTGTTGATTCATTGAAGGACATGAGTTGGGCAGACTAACTGGCAGGATGACACCCAACCTGTTGCTGCATCCAAACTGTGCCATCTTTCACCTTCACACCTAGTGCAGCTGCATTGTTCTTATGTGTGAGTGGACGTCTCTTGCGGTCAGGGCTTTTGTTCTCTTTCTCCGATCTGAGTTCACCTCTCTTATAGTGCGTTTTTATTTGAAAACAGCAGATTCAGATAGTAGGCTGCTTGCTGCTTTTGCTGATCTACATTTGCAAAACAAAAGACGGTAATGGAAGGGTGTGAAGAAATTTAAGGTGGGCCGGGATTACAGCTTTCTTCGTAGGCTTCAGGAATTTTAGTGTTAAGACTATTATTTTCATGTTTGGACACCTGTCCCATCACTTCTGTTTTAAAACACAAAAAACGGGCCATGTATTTTTTTATTTAGAAAAAAGTACCTGACAATTTAATGTGGCAAATTAATCCATCCATCCATTATCCAACCCGCTATATCCTAACACAGGGTCACGGGGGTCTGATGGAGCCAATCCCAGCCAACACAGGGCAGGAACAAATCCTGGGCAGGGCGCCAGCCCACCGCAATATGGCAAATTAATATATACCATAATTGTGAAAAATATCATCTCTTAAGTATCACAATATTCCCCACTTCCACACTCAGTGAACTTCTGGTTGCTAGTCACTGATAGTCACTTTAGCTTAAACATTGAAACATGTCTCTTAACCTTCTGTTCCTCTTAAATGACCAAATCTCCAAAACAACTCTCATGGTACATTATGCACTAAAGAACCAACAAGATCTCATATGTTTTCCTTCTAGTACTGTGTATAATCACATGGCCTAGAGATGTTGTCTTTTGTGTTTTAACCCTAGCTTCATATTATCCTCAGTTGGATGGTCAGAAATTCCCTACACATTGCCAGGTTGTCTTAGAAGGGCATTGCATACTTTTGCCAAGCCACTTCTGAGTACTGCTAATTCTAGAACTTTTGCCTGATGCTTTTAAGTCTTCATCTGAAGTATCCAGACACCACTTAGCTGAAATGACCCACTGATATTTTATGTGTGATGTCCTATTTACTGCTCAAGTATTTACATCAGAAAAGTTAATCATTATTTAAGCTTTTGCTTTGCTAGTAATGTGAGCTGTACGTACCTCCATTCTGCCAGGTAATCAATAATCATTTTCTCGTAGCACTTATAGTACTTACCTAAAGGAAAGTTGGAATTTGAAATATGAAAGCCTTCCTGTTTGAGAGAAAGGTAATTGCTTAAAAACTGGTAGATGCACATGGAGTGCTTTCTCAGGAAATTAGCCCGCACAGATGCATGGTAAAATAATCAAAACAAAAAGTCTTCACAGTTCAGTGTTATTATTCAGAGTTTATTTCTTCTTTAAAGAAAATGCAGAAATGCAAAAGTATTTCAGAAAATGTTAAAGTTATCAAGTGGTGATAAAATTTCAATTTGTTTACCTGTAAGTTTGCATTTTGACTGCCACATCCCTGTGTGGGAGTTTGAGTTTTAGACTATTTCCATAGGTCTAGTGAAGTGAGCTTGACTGCCACCATGTTAAATTTTAAGAGTAGCCTATTCTTTGTTAGTAGTTATTACTAACAATATTGAATATTTTGTGATTTACTTAGTACACTAATTTCTAGTGTTTTGCATGTACTTGTGTGGTAGTGGCATTAAGTGTTGCTTTCAGCCCTTAGTAATCATAATTTAATAATCATTCAGTGCTCAATAAAAATCACTGCTCACTTTACATACTGTATATACTCATATAAACATGTCTTCTCCTATACCCTCTTGTTACTTCTTGCTGGTATCATTTTTGCTCTTGACTCCACACTCCACTCAACCCTTTCCTCCAATTATTAAATCTAATGTAGGGTCTGTATGGGGAGGTGGTGGGGTGCTGGAGCCTACCCCTGCTGCCTTTCTCCCTTTATGAGGGTATCAGAATTCTCAGCAAGAGACTCACACAGACACTATACTTTGCAGAGGAGAAACAGCTCCCTGAGGAGCACATTTTTCTATCTTACTGCCTAATGCTACCTCAAAAACACACATACACCTTAAAACGGAACAGAAGACAAAACACTCCAAGATTTGAGAAAAAATAGCATTCAGCTGGAGCTTTAATGCTGATTTAACATCTGGAAACATAACAGCTATGAAGGCAGCACATCAGCACCATCAGAGTCTCCAGTAAAACAGGATCAGAGGCAGATTTATTGCCTGTGGCTCTGGTTTTGATGCACTTTACAGACATGATGTGACAACTGATAGTGACCAGCATGGAGTTTGAACCCAGGCTCCAAATGCTAAGAAGCTACAGCCATAACCACTATGCCAGTGTGTTGTCCATCCTCAAATTAAATTACTGTAAATTATAATAATTAATTTACCTCTTCAAAATTATATGGTTGCATAACCACAGATACATAAATGATTGAATGTCAAAGCTTTCCTCTGTAAATAGAATGACAGCCTGCACTCTCTTAACTGACCTTCTTCTATCATGCTAGCAGGGGCCACATCAAGGCAACAAGTGCAGCCACAAATTAGTACCAGTGCTGCCGTCAGTCTTAGAATGTGGTGTGTGTTTTCATCTGCTCAACTTCCTTAGTGTGTTTTTTTATTCTTCTTATCCTTTGCTAAAAGGAGTGCTTCCTGTAGAAAGCTCTCATTTAAAACGTTTATACAGGGTCATCCTAAACCAATTAAATAAATCCCCAAAGTGCGTTTTCCATAATGGATTGAAGCCTTTGGAGCCCTAATGTTTCCAAAGCTTTCCTTGCTGAAGATATGCACTGTATGTTATTCAGGCAAGCTTTTATTTGTCTTTCCATAGGGAAGAAGGTACTTTGTTCTCTCTTCAAAGGACATGGGATCTGTTATTATTGGTAGAGCCTGGCAGTGCCCCCACATATGCGCAACTTTCCAGAAGCCAAGAGACAAGACTATACTACATAATTATCTTGTCAGCTATCATGTTTCTGACAGAGACATTTCTTATCACATATTTAGCACTATTTAAAGTACAGACATTCTTGATCTTTTTTCCATAATCTTCTGTTTCTTGCTCCCTTCCAGATGTTTATTTCATATAGGATCCAAAACCACAGTTCATGGTCAGAACATACTGCTTTAACTAAAATGCACTTTTACACTGGTTATGTGTTTAGAAGAGTCCTCTAGGTTTGTGTAAGCACTTTGAGCTTTTACTCAGTGAAGAACAGTGCACAAGATTGAACTGAAGAAGCTATTCTTCACTGGCTGTCAGTTTATTTTAATATCTTATTTTGTTTTTAGTTTATTATTGCATGGATCTCCCCAATTAACTAGCTATGTACTTTATACATCATTTAATATACCTTTCTTATTATTCTTTCTAATGTTAATCACATGGTGTTTTTTAATTTAAAAATATAAGTACATTGTGACAGATGGCTAGTCTAGCTAAAGTGTGGGTAGATTGTTGACATATTAATTTGGGTACTATGACACAATCCACCTAAATAAAAGGATAAGTGTCTCTTTGTCTGTCAGGTTGCTATGTCTCTTTTATTCCAAAAGATAGAGCATAACAAACATTTGTAATAATAAAATGTATTGCATTGGTCATTCCCACAGATGACACATCAAAAAACATTAACACTGCTTTTACAAATCAGATACCAAATGGCATATAACAAAGATATGTGCATTGGATTTGTTATTCCATCGAATGGAGAATTGCAAACATTTTTAGTAATAAAGTGTATTGCATTTGTCATTTCAATAGATGACTCATCACAAACATTAACACTGGTTTTACAAAAACCAAGCCAGATGGCACATAACTGAGACATATGCATTGCAAATGTTAATGCTAAGGTCTACATTGATTACTTAGATTTCAACCCATCCTAGATAGATTCTTAGATCTTTTTTAATTTATTAATTTTATTTTATTTTTGTCCACAATAGACTATTAGTTTTTATAAATGTTATTCAAATAAGCACTAATTTTTTTTCTAAATCATGTTTTAACATTTTGATCATAAACACCAGAATGTTTCTCCATCCAACATTACACAGAGCTATAAAACAACACTAACCCTCATATTTTTAAATTCTACCTTGCATTCAAATATACTGAAATTTTATGTAACAAAAAAGTCAGTCAGTCAGTCATTTTCTAACCTGCTTAGTCCTGGTCACAGGGGTCTGCTGGAGCCTATCCCAGCTAGCATAGGGAGCAAGGCAGGAACAAAGCCTAGAAAGGGCACCAATCCAGTGCAGGGCAAACATACACACAAATCAACCCCAACCATGCACTAGGGCCAATTTAGGAAACACCAATCAATCTAACCTGTATGTCTTTTGACTGTAGGAGGAAACTTGAGCACCTGGAGGAAACCAATGTAAACAGGGGGAGAACATATAAACTCCACGCAGAGAGGACCTGGGTGCAAACTATGGTCTCCTTGCTGTGAGGCAGCAGTGGTACCACTGCGCCACCCAACAAAAAAAGTGTTTCTTTAAAACTTTAATTACAGCACATCCCACCTCTAAACAATTACAAGGACCTCTTAATACAAAACTAATCTAAAATTAAACTGATGCATTATATTTAAAATGTAGATTATTTAAGTAGGACAGAAACACCAGTGTTTTTAAACCAGTGAGCTTTTTATATTTTCCAAAATGGCTGCCATTCCTTATGTCTTGTCAAGTTCTGCTTAAAAGATAGGTTTGGTATTTTTCAAGTCAAAGTTTTTTCTCCACAATCATAGTATATGTTAATTTGCCACATAAAATGTTTTCCTAAAGTGAAGCATTTTTTATACTGTAATAAGGAGACAAAAACATATAAAGGTTTGAGGTTTCCGGAAAAGTATTTTCAGAAATACGGTCAATGCTTTGACATGTAGTCATTACACCACACCCTCTCAGTTGATGGGGGGAGCTTAAATAATGAGGGACCGGAAATTGAAGAATGGAAATCTGGGAGGGAACCGAAGTGTTGTATGGGAGGTATGACTTCATCACGGTGGGACCAGAGGAAGGGATGGAATGCGGAAGTGGCAGTGTGTGCTTTCAGGCGTCTGGGAGTTTATGGCGGCGTTGTTTCTGTCTTTCTGCGGGAACTAAAGAAAGAAAGGTTAGTACCTCACCTTGATCCCCTGACCTGATGTGATACGCTGCTAGTCGGGTCTTTTCGCAGCTCCCCATGCGCGCGTGCTTGACAATACATTGTAAAAATACCTTGTCTGTTCTTAGCAGCTTACAATAGTGCTAATGGGGACAGTGGTCCATAGGTAAATGAAAAAGTCCAAACTTACCAAATTTGTCCACTTTGAAGTAGTAAAGATTTTGATTTTAGAAAATATGCCTTCCATGTTTATGAGGGATACTTGTGACAATGAAAGGAAACTAGAAATAAATATTTTATATTGAAACTAGGAATACATTTCCTATATGCTTGTCTACTCACAACTGCCATTATTTGTGTGGTTACAACAACCCTACAAACTCCCGGTGCAAAGCCACATTTGGCTTATAATCCTACTTTTTACTCTGTAATTCTGTTTCTGCAGCAGTTTTGTTCTACTATGACTTGTAACAACAGAAATTTGTACGCTTAATATAATGGCAAACTGGCATTGCTAAATGAACATCCTGAACATCCTTCCACATATTTGAAGAAAACTGACCAGGAATTGAACAAAGCAACGCTTACACCAGAGCTATAAATGCAATCATTTTTATTCTGAGAATTATTCATTATAACTTATTGGTTAGGACAAACCCAATTAGTGTATTGTGCTATTGGTGTAACTGTAAATGATAGGTAATAACCTTTGTAAAGGATAATATCTAGTTGTGTTTTGAGTTTCTTAACTCACGTGCAAACTAGAGTAGAAACTCTCTATGGAAGAAGGTAAGCCAGCACAGAGACTAGCTGTGAATAAATGAACACCATGGTGCAGGCAAGAAAAGCTTCATAACCAGCTAAACAAATTATCAATCTTAACAACATGAACTGAAAGATCACAATTAATAAGTTATGTGCCTCTTTTTTTATTGTAGAGAAAAGTTTTAACAAAGCTTTTGTAATTTTATGTTTTGTGTTGTTTGTCTTCTGTGTGTGTGTGTGCATACATATATATATATATATACTTTGTGGTCTATAGGGGGTGCTGCAGCTCCCTTAACTCCAAACACAACAGACTCAAACACAAGTTCAGCTAGCACAAAGAGTTTTTTGTTTGTGGGAAACCTTTACAATAGTTTCCCATGCCACAACCACAAACATAGTGCTAATAAGCAGTACACATACTTTCTGTCTTCTTTTTCTCTGCTTCTTGTCACAGTACCACTAGGGAGCGTGCCAGCCACCCAACCCGACACAGACAGACACAAGAGGCCCACTTATAAAAACACAAATGTTTTATTTTTCTTCACCTCGTGGGAAATACCTTCCCCATTTCCCACAGGCATAACACAGTCCCAAACGCACAATACCACACAATAGTAATTCTTCTTCTTCTTCTCTTTTTACTCCTCCAGTCCACCTCGGCAAGCTTTGTCTCCCTCCCCCTAACTCTGGCTCACCTAGTATTGTCTGCTGGCCCCCTATATACGGCACTTGGAAGTGCTCCAGGTACTTATTGCCCCATTTCCAGTTGCACTTCCGGGTGTGGCAGAAGAACCACCCACACAGGCTCAGGAACAGCTGCATCACCCCCTGATGGCGCTTCTGGATCCCAAAAGGGCTGTATCCAACTCCATCTCCCATGAAGCCCAGCATGAGTCCGAGATACCGCTGTAACACAGGGGGGCTGCCATCTAGTGTTGTAATGCCCTGACAAGGCTTTATAACCCAATTTTATATAACAAATTAATGTATACCATAATTATGAATAAAATACCATGTATAGCAATATATACCATGATTATAAAGGAAAAACTTTGACTTGAAAAATACCAAATTTAACACTTAACTATCACAATATTTAAACCTGATTACAGACTATTAGCATATATTTATTTTCTAATTTTTTGCATATATTCATAAATTTTAAATGTAAACAAGTAAACTGTAGGTTATATAGCATGGGACCTATAGGTTCAGTACACAATTCAAATTTGTTGCATATAGTAAATAGCCACAGTTTTGCCCAATTACAGAACTTTTCTTCAGACTCGGCAGATTAAAAGTAAAAAATAATAATAATAATAAATATAAAAATATGCTTAACCATCTATTTCAAGTATCATTTTCATACTTTCAACAGTAATTAAATACCCTGAAAGGTTTGCTTGGATATAAACCACTCTGCTTAAAACTTCCTCATTAAAATAAAGGTGATATTTCAAGGGCCATTTTTCAAAAGATTCGTAGTGATATTTTAACAAATTTTAGTTATTTCAGCATTATATAACAGTCTATTTTATTTATTTTGTAATTTTACCAACCAAAAGACAAAACAGTTCATAAAGGGTAGCAGCATGATGCTGCATCTCATGGAATCAATTTCTTTATCGATCAGTCACCAATTAGAGGCTAGTCTGACATTTCAGATCTTTTTAAAGTAACCTTTCAATTTATTGCACTTTGTTCAGACAGAATCATTTTTTAAGTTTAATATAATTAATTCTAAAACACCTTAATTTGCAGGTTTTGCTAGTTTAGCACCAAAGAAGTGTTAAAGTTCATTTTAAATTAAGAAATTAAGAAACATCTGCCATATTTTCCCCTGGGGACAAGTGAATGTTCTGTCTATCACCTATCAATCTATTTATCTAGGAAAAGCTACATGATCCTAGTTATGCAGCCACTCTGGTTAAGGCCTTTGTTTAATTCCCAATAGGATCACTGCTTTTGTGGTATTTGTGAGGTGACTGCATATGTTTCCACCTTGTCCTAAAATCAAGCACGTTAAATTAATTGGTACATCTAAACTGTACTCACAAAATTGAATGTAGATACCTTTCAGCAAGCTCCAAGTGGGTTTAAATGTGTCTTTTACTGAGAAGAAACTTATGTCTGGAAACTCTGTCATAAACCCCACATTAGTAGAGTGTCACAGTTGTCCTTCTGGAAATTCTACCATCTTCAGACAGGTTCTCTGGAGCTCAATAAGAGTGACAATCTTGGTTCTTGATCACATCTCGTACCATAGCCATTCTACCAAGGTTGCTGAGTTTAGCTTGGTGGCTAGCTCTGGGAAGAGCTGTGGTTGATCCAAATGCCTTCCTTTTAAGGATTATTAAGGCAGCTGTGCTCTTGGGAACCTACACTACTGCAGATATTGTTCTGTAGTCTTTTCTAGATCTGTGTCGCAGCAGAATTTTGTACCTAAGCTCTGCAGGCAATTCCTTTGACCACATGGCTTGGTTTCTGCTCTGATACCCATTGTCAACTGAGGGACCTTCTATAAATAGGTGTGTGTCTTCCCTTATCATGTCCAATTATTGAATTCACCACAGGAGGACTCTAAACAAGGTGTAGAAACTTCTCAGTAATGATCAATAGAATAGAATGCACCTTAGCCAGATTTCAAGTTGCATAGCAAAAGGTCTGAATACTTGGGTCAATGTGGTGTTTCAGTTTTTTTTTCATTTTTAATACATTTGCAAACATTTCTTAAATACTGTGTTCATTTTGTCCTAATGGCATATTGAGTGTTGCTTCACGAGGGGAAACATGAATTTAAACGATTTTAACACAAGGCTACAACAGACCAACATGTGAAAAGTATAGGAATCTAAATACTTTCTTAATCCCCTGTACTTTGTTGATCACTACTACCTGGGACTGCAGGCATCCCTAGTAAGTATTCTCTCCTCTATTGTTTGCTAATGGTTATAAGAAACTTTCAAAAAGTACTTAAATAGAAGTTTTCTTAATGTGCATGGTTTGGAAATGTTCCACCCACTAAACTATTCATTTGTATTCCAGTTAAACACATATTATATTGTTTGTACCTACTTTATGAATTTTTTGAAACAATTGAGACCTTCTATTATTTTTATACATGCATGAACAAATTTCTGTAGTGTTTTTGAATATCTGAGTTCTTTTATGACACATTACCTAATGTCTGCCTTTTAAGTAATTTATAACATTCCTCTTTAAGCACTATTAACATATTGAAGGATCTGCCCAGCCAGCAGTGTTCAAAGGCATTGATAAAGCAGATCCAGCACAATTATTTCAACTAAATGGAGAATCGCATAATTTAGGACTCTAGTGAACATTAAAGGGAAGTGCATTTAAGGCTGAATTTCAGCTTTACACAAAGAGTTGTGGGAATCTGAAACAAACTACCAAGCAATGCATTTAGAGTAGAAACCTTGACAACCTTTGAGAAGTATTTGGATGAGATATTAGAACTGCTTAGCTATTAGTTAAACAAACAAACTTGATGGACTGAATGGTTTTGTATCGTTTGTCAGATTTCTTATGTTCTTATAATACAGTTGAAAGGACATCACCAAGGAGGTACAGGGCACATGAAAGTGAGACATACACTGTAAAAGGAGAGGACCTATACATGCCATTCCTGGCATTAATAGAACCTAGTATGGCAACCTAGATGAAAAACAGGTAGGGCACCAATAAGATGAAGACAAATTGGAGAATAGCACAGAAATGTGCCTTATTCCTCTGAGATGCCAGAGGGCAGACAAGCCTGCATTATCTGATTACTGTACCTTGCATTTGTCTATCTCCTTTGCCAAGTCAGCTATCATATTTATTTGGTTTACATTAGTGGCTTCCACAGTCACAGTTTTTAACACCACACACCATTGGCCTTGAAAAAAATCAACGGATAAGTCAAACAGCTCCCTTCTTACCTGAAGATTGACAGGTGCTGCCCACACTGGATGTTGTTTCTTTTGCTGCAAAGATGTATTTATTCACTGAGCAATAAATGTTTAAAAAAAGATAGAGACAGGATCAATAACGATTCCAATTGTATTGTTAAGCTTTTTTATTATTATTATTACTTAGTTCTACTTTTACAATGGAACCTGAAATCCCCCAGTATATAATGAGGCTCATTAAAAGAACTTTTTTCTCTTTCATCTTAACATCCCAAGTAACATTAGACTTTGTTGAAATATATAGATCATGACTACTTTAGGAATATCATTTACTTCCTTCCCCATTAATTTCTTTCCCTTAATACAGTTTTAATGATCAGTCTGTTTACCTCTTTTTTTCCACAAACCATTAACTGTTCCAGTTGATTGTTCATAAATCTTTTCATTATCTATTTCAGCCACAAAAGCACTCTTTGTTTTTCCTCTTTTTCAACAAGGTAACCAAAAAATACATCCTCAGTTTATTTATTTAAATGTCACAACCCCCGTTCCATTTCTTTTTCCTTTTTTATCTAATAATTAATAGCCAGTAATTGCCAGTCTCTTCGTACCTCCTCCTCCTAATTTTCATCCTTCGTTATCCTGCTGGCCTTAAATTCTCCTTTCCAAATTGAATTTTCTTTTTCAAATCATATAACTAATTGATGCTTGACAAAGGAGTTTTTTTCATTGTCCATATAATACAAAAATTACTCAGGATATTGCTTCTACAGCTTTTCTTCCTATTTAACCTTTTGCATTTATTTTTCTTGTTGTTCTTTGTTTTTTCAGGCAATGTTGAGAAAAAGCCAAGACAAAACCAAATTCTCTTGTATCATAAAGATGAAAAAGTAGAGCTGAATCAAAAAGAAAATATTAAAAAACAAAGCATATTGGTGTAATTAATTCTGTTTTTAAGATAGAGTTATAGGTTTAAATGGTCAATGTTATTTATGTACGCAGTGAAATTCGTAGCTGCATGTCCTAATAAACATGTTTCAGCATGTTTCCAGTCTCCAGCGCCATGATGTTATAAATTGTATACATTGCAAAAAATAGATTATCACTATAGAAGGCACTGAAGACCACTGGAAGCATAAATAAGTTTCACCACTTTACAGTTGTAGCCAGTCCTGTACAAAGACCACCCATGTATAATCCAAGAAATAGTGAGAAAACTCATCTGATGAAATGTTACAATGTTGATGCCCAAACAACATGTAAAACTGAACAGTTTATTGTTGTGTTTCAAGCAAATCTCTTTATCAAAGCTTTTGTCTATAGTTCAAGTTCAAGGGCACATATTCAGAGTGTACATTCCACTGATAAAAATATGAAGATTAGTCCAAGCACATAGGTGGTGAATCACTGTTGAACTTACAAACAGATGAAGTTGGAACATTAAGTTAAGAATTCAGCAAAAAGAGTCACACCACTAGAAAGAACAAAATCAAGGCTTAGGAGTAAAAATCAGAAGTTTCTTTCAGCAAGACAGGGTTGATTCAAGGCTCAAAGTGTGCTTACATTCCACATCACCACCTTACTTCATGAATGTTTTAAGAAACACATGTCATTAGTTAATTTTAAAATATAGGGAAAACACTGTGATCTGACTGCTCAATAATTAACAATGCCAAGCAGCAACAAATAGCTGATATAGTCTGGGCGTAATCACATTGGAAAAGTGTGGAAGAAGTGTGTCCAAAGGCCAAAAGTGAAAATTAGGAAATTAATCAAATAAAATAAAATGTGGCAAATAGGAAAGCAGCAGGGAAACAATGGAATTAAAGAAACTACGCAGCCACAACAGAAGATAAATGAGACAGGAGCTGGAAATGTCATTACACAAGGCTTAGAAGACGGCTTACAATATAAAATTGCAGTGCAGAAGAACAACAGTTTACTATCAATTTAAAGAAACTGACATGAAGAAAGAGAAGGATCTGCAAAAAGGACAGATATAGTATAAAGAGTTGATAAAGTACAATTATTGGAATATAAGCATTTCAGAGTACCATCTATAAACAAATTATAGTGAAGCAAGTTGATCAGTCTGCCTATAACAGATTATTGGCTAATGTGTTAGGCAAAATGGGAAAAGTCACAGACTGCACATGTTAACAATAAGCATATTAACCACTGGAGAATGGAAAATGGAAGATGCAAGCATAAACTACCAAACAAAAAAATGTTTTCCCATAGAATTAGTCATTAATGACAATTAAGTCACTTTGAGCTCTCCTTTGCCATATTTTTTTTTTAAATATGAATATAAATAGCTGAATATAAATGCATTAACAGTGTGCTAGCGAACATAACAGTTGATTCGCTTTGTGAAAAAAGTTAACTAGTGGTAGTAATACTCTGCATTTTTGTCTTGCCTAGATACCATTAAAATTAATTCCATCCAAGAATTTGCACTGTTTTTCATTGTTTTCGGTTGACGTGTTCTTCTTGCTAAACAGGTATATGATAGCCTTATTCTGTGTTGAGTCGCACTCATTGTTATAGGGCAGTGGTTCCCAAACTTGGTCCTGGGGACTCCCTGTGGCTGTAGGTTTTTGTTCCAACCAGATTCACGATAAGTGATAATAATTGATAATAACTGATGTCATTTAGTTGGGTATTTTGTATTCAGAAAAGCACAGCATTATGTTTTTTTTCTTTACATTTTACGAAATTTAGAACTATTTCTATTTTTGCTATAGCTTTAAATGCTTAACTTTTTTGTTGTTTTCCTATTATTTTTCCCATATTCTGTGTAGTCTGGTGGCTCTGAGGCTAGGGATCTGCACTGGCAATTGGAAAGGTTGCCAGTTCGAATCCTGTAAATACCAGAAGTAATTTTACTCTGTTGAGCCCTTGAGCAAGGCCGTTAACCTGCATTTGCTCTGAGCTGGGTATGACATTAACCTGCATCCAGCTCTGCAAGCAGCTCCTCCAACTTGCAAGGGAAAATTTGGGGTTTGGTGGCAAGATTGGCACTCCAGCCACTCGAAAAAAACCTCACAGTGTTCCATTCCTTTCAAACTATTCTGGTGCTGAGGTGTCACTCATCACACTGCACTTGGGTCCTAATTTGGGGTCCTGAGGTGATTCGTCATGTGGTGGGTGCAGCAACATGCTATATCAGTGCATGCTCTTAATCTCTCTCCCTCTCTTTCCCTTGTCTGTGTAGTCTGCTCCCTTCATTGTATCCTAATAGTAACAATTAAAAACAATCAAAGAAGACACCCGGGTGAACAATATTAAATGATCAAATGCTGCAACTACTTCAGCATCAGACCCACTAATTACTCAATAATGGAAAGGCATA
The DNA here is from genome assembly GCA_026402145.1 of Polypterus bichir lapradei. Taxonomy (NCBI): domain Eukaryota; kingdom Metazoa; phylum Chordata; class Cladistia; order Polypteriformes; family Polypteridae; genus Polypterus; species Polypterus bichir. The sequence continues at coordinate 118,889,407 of JANRMT010062792.1, read as the reverse complement.
ATGGAAATCAGAATGAACATAGATAAAAAGTAAAAAAAAAATCCACATATAACTGCTTAATTTTTTATTAAAATGTATTAACATACTTTTGTAATTTCTTCATTGATCTCAAAACACATAAACTGGGAAATAACAGCTCACTTAATTAGGTTAGCAGTCCAATTAAAAAGAGAAATTGGTTGGGATTAAATTTGGGAACCAATTGGATCCACTGTTATAGTGAATGCCCCCTGCAACTGCCGTGAGGAGTGGGATTCCAGACACAAAGGACCTTCTCATGAGACCTCAACAAAGCCAGACACAAAAATATATAATTTTCAAAAAGAAATATTTTGTGCATTTTTAGGCTAAACAAAACAGTGAGAAAATAGTGTGTACCATCATGTAATGTTACAGGCAACACACAGGTAAACCCTAGAAAATTTGAAATCTGCATAATTTGGCTAGTACATGAGGAAGAGTTCAATCATGATTAAAAAATAAATCTAAGTAGGGCACAAAAATGCAACTAGGCAACTAGTCCAACAAGCCTTTGCCAGACTACTAAAGATAACATCTCTGTGTTAAAATCATCAGTGGATGAGAGAGTAGGTGCACTGCCATCGGTAGAGCAGATCACGTCACATGAATGAAGCATAGTGGTAAGCTAAACAGAAAAGAATACTTCTCCGTGTCTTTCCTGCCCACCTCTTCCCATCGCAGATGACCATGACCCTTGCCAGACCAAGGTAGAAATAATGATGTGCAATATTTAATTTAACAGAAATAAGTAAATAAAAACATTAGAATTTCAAAATGTTTCAGTAGTTTTACCCTGAATTACAGCAAACTGGCCATGCACAGCATGGGTTTAATTTAAAATTAACATTTTTTTTTAACAGTTTCTGACTTAAGCAGAGAAATTGACAGGTTGCATACACTTTTTTTTTTGGAGTTGCGGCCACAAAGTTTGTGCTACACCAGTGTTAAACTGTGTATGCTTATGTTTAATGATTCTTTAGCAGCCTTTTATTTTATTTGCCACTATATAACTATTTTTCTGGATGTCATCTATTTATGCATGGATGGGGAGTTGGATTTTCACTACATTATCCTCGTTTTTATTTAAAATGAACCATCTGAAGGTCTTTGTCAAGCAGTTCCTGGAGTAACTTATTAGGACAATTCTTCTTTTATTGTCATCCTGAAGTCATGAGAACAGAAAGGACTGACCCTGGAAATCTGGGAGCCTTCCGGGATGTGTCAGGAGTGATATTCTATCAGCTCTTACTTGAAATAGAAAAAGAGCAGGCTTTTAAAGCATCTAGAGCTGGTCATACCCTTCTCATGTTTTTCCCATGTCCCCAACTTTTTTGCACGAGGAGGTGGAGCAGACTGTGACATTATCAATTTGAATGATTTGCATTTTTAGTTTTGTCTCCTTGACAAAAATGACCTTCTATACATATCTTTACAAGTTACTTACCTAAAGACTTCTATAGCACTAAAGAGTATTGGATCGAAATAAGTAATGGCTTTGAGAGCATAGGGGGAAACAGTTGTCAGTCTTTAGTAAGTTCCCAAATAAGTGAGATATGTACAGTAAGAGTTTGCCATCAATTAAAGTCAGGATATGAGTGTCAAAGAATGGGGAAATTAAGAACACAGTAGAATTAGTTTGTCTTGAGGCAGATCTTAAGTCAAAGTTGCTGCTAGCAAGGCATTTCCTTTTATACCAGAATTTGTAAGAAGCAAAAAGCTACAGGGAGGGCTGTTACTCAAAAAATAAACCAGCTAAGAAACCAGAATATTCAATTCAATTCAGTTTACTTTGTATAGCACTCATTACTGAGCAAAGAGTTAGACCATAAATGTCTGTGATTCTTGTTTCTTTTTGTTCCACTGTTATTTAAAAATGTATTCTTCAAATATGTTATAGTATATTGTAGATTGTTTCCGCTTAGTAAAATCCATAGCTATGCTGTGCGTTGTTAAACCCTGTTTAACAGGAACAATGCTAAATTTAAATTAAGCAGCACAAAAAAGAAGAAACTGAAAAATATAATTTTGCAGTCTCAAAATGGTTGCTCCTGCAGCCCAGTGTGGCTCCAACTTATGCAGTTCAGGTATTGAACGTTGACATCCAGTTTTCTTGTTTCTTATACAGAGAAGGGTACTGAAGGAGTGGGACTTCCAGGAAGGCCTGGATGTGGGCTCCTCCTCAACACTAGAGTTAGAAGTCTAAGAGAGGTTAGTAACTGCATGTGCCCAAACCCCTGCCCCCTCAACCCCCAATTTTCACCAGTTGAGCAAAGCCTCTAATACAACTCCATAAACCACATGCTGGACAGCTGTTAAGGCCCTTCATAAAATAAATACCTATTGATTAACAGAAGGGAGAAACAGTAGATATTAAGTAATATTAGTATATGACAAATGATTTGAGTATGCCAAGAAACACATATAGTAGACGTTACCTTAAGGTGAATGTCACCTTGTGTTCGATAAGAAAATGTTGGGTGACACCTGGATAAGCATTTATTTGCTTCTTCAAAGAAAACAGATGTGGCCTTCTTGCTTACTAATGTGTATAACCACAATGACACTGTGCAGATTTTCTAGACTTTGCAAGGACTTTTTCTGGACTGTACTTAAAAGATTGGGGTATAGTGATATAAGTGTTCAAGGATTGTATAAAGTCCAGATTCAGTAGAAGCATTCCTCCCTAAAGATCCCAGTATAATACCACACTCAAAATTACAGTGGTTTGCAAAAGTATTCGGCCCCCTTAAACTTTTCCACATTTTGTCACATTACAGCCACAAACATGAATCAATTTCATTGGAATTCCACGTGAAAGACCAATACAAAGTGGTGTACACTTGAGAAGTGGAACGAAAATCATACATGATGCCAAACATTTTTTACAAATAAATAACTGCAAAGTGGGGTGTGTGTAATTATTCAGCCCCCTTTGGTCTGAGTGCAGTCAGTTGCCCATAGACATTGCCTGATGAGTGCTAATGACTAAATAGAGTGCACTTGTGTGTAATCTAATGTCAGTACAAATACAGCTGCTCTGGGACGGCCTCAGAGGTTGTCTAAGAGAATATTGGGAGCAACAACACCATGAAGTCCAAAGAACACACCAGACAGGTCAGGGATAAAGTTATTGAGAAATTTAAAGCAGGCTTAGGCTACAAAAAGATTTCCAAAGCCTTGAACATCCCACGGAGCACTGTTCAAGCGATCATTCAGAAATGGAAGGAGTATGGCACAACTGTAAACCTACCAAGACAAGGCCGTCCACTTAAACTCACAGGCCAAACAAGGAGAGCGCTGATCAGAAATGCAGCCAAGAGGCCCATGGTGACTCTAGACGAGCTGCAGAGATCTACAGCTCAGGTGGGGGTATCTGTCCATAGGACAACTATTAGTTGTGCACTGCACAAAGTTGGCCTTTATGGAAGAGTGGCAAGAAGAAAGCCATTGTTAACAGAAAACCATAAGAAGTCCCATTTGCAGTTTGCCACAAGCCATGTGGGGGACACAGCAAACATGTGGAAGAAGGTGCTCTGGTCAGATGAGACCAAAATGGAACTTTTTGGCCAAAATGCAAAACGCTATGTGTGGTGGAAAACTAACACTGCACATCACTCTGAACACACCATCCCCACTGTCAAATATGGTGGTGGCAGCATCATGCTCTGGGGGTGCTTCTCTTCAGCAGGGACAGGGAAGCTGGTCAGAGTTGATGGGAAGATGGATGGAGCCAAATACAGGGCAATCTTGGAAGAAAACCTCTTGGAGTCTGCAAAAGACTTGAGACTGGGGCGGAGGTTCACCTTCCAGCAGGACAACGACCCTAAACATAAAGCCAGGGCAACAATGGAATGGTTTAAAACAAAACATATCCATGTGTTAGAATGGCCCAGTCAAAGTCCAGATCTAAATCCAATCGAGAATCTGTGGCAAGATCTGAAAACTGCTGTTCACAAACGCTGTCCATCTAATCTGACTGAGCTGGAGCTGTTTTGCAAAGAAGAATGGGCAAGGATTTCAGTCTCTAGATGTGCAAAGCTGGTAGAGACATACCCTAAAAGACTGGCAGCTGTAATTGCAGCAAAAGGTGGTTCTACAAAGTATTGACTCAGGGGGCTGAATAATTACGCACACCCCACTTTTCAGTTATTTATTTGTAAAAAATGTTTGGCATCATGTATGATTTTCGTTCCACTTCTCACGTGTACACCACTTTGTATTGGTCTTTCACATGGAATTCCAATAAAATTGATTCATGTTTGTGGCTGTAATGTGACAAAATGTGGAAAAGTTCAAGGGGGCCGAATACTTTTGCAAGCCACTGTAAATACCTCTTCATTTCGTCGAGGATCTCTTCTCCTTCTGACAGAACAGAAACACACAGGCTGCACTTAATCCCTGGAATGTAGCATTAATGCAAAGACCAGAGGGTATTTCAAGGCTCATTACATTCCATTACATATAGATTCTTAGTGGAGCCAAAGCTTATTCTGATAGTAAAAGACATAACCACACGAGCACAAGAGAGGTACCAATCATGGATGGAATGGTATTTTGCCACAGGGTGCACATACACACATATCAACTGAAATTCACTTTTAAATGCAAGATATTTTTTTTTGTTTTATTTAACATGCACAGTACATCTTGAGAAATATGTTAAAAACAGTGGTATATAGAAACAAAAAAAAACCAAACAAACAAAAAACACCAGGAGAATATGCAAACTGCACACAGTGACTGGGCAAGGAATTGAATTTTGGAAGTGGGGGCACTCCATTGTTTACTGTGACCAACCCTAACCCCCCAACACAGAGAAGATACATGCTGATTTAACAGACATTTTCTGGGTTCAACACAAGTTGACTGATTGCCAGACTGACTGGTGCACCAATCTGTTATGGCCCTTACTGATGCCAACCTCCTTTAGGAGCTTTCACAAGACTCGAGAGAGATGTTTACAGGTTTACATGTGTACAGAGTATAGTGAAATTCTTATGTCCATGTGCTAATTGATACATAACATTCTGAATCTCTCCGGGCCACGATTATGGAGTATAACTACCTTACCTTGAAACTTCGGTCTTCCTTATTTAAAAAAATCTCAGAACACAGTTTACCACAGTACCTACTCTACAAGATATACACCAGAATAATCTAGCAAAAATCTTAGGGTTTAACATTTATAAGTTGATTTCAGTAAATACGGTTAGGTCAGAACTGTCATAATTATGGCTCTGTAAACCACCATAATGGATTTGAAATAAAACAATCATTATGTGATTGAAGTGTAGACTTTCCGCTTTAATTTAAGGGGTTTACCAAAAATACTGCAAGAACCATTTAGGAATGACAGCCATTTTTCTTCATAACCCCCACCCCTTTTGCAGGGGCTGACTGACAAGCTGATCCATAGCCAGGTGGGAGCAGGTCCCTCATTATTACATTAACTATTAACCAGGTAGAATGTCTGGAGTTGATTCCAAGTGTGGAATTTGCATTTGGAAACTGTCACTGTGATCTTCTAATATGAGGTCCAAAGAGCTCTCCATGAATGTAAAAACAGAACATCATTAGGCAGAGAAAACAAAACGAACCCATCTGAGAGACAGAAGAAACACCAAGAGTGGTCAAATCAACCATTTGGTGCATTTTTAAAGAGAAGGAATGCACTGGTGAGCTCAGCAACACCAGAAGGTCTGGAATGTCACAGAAGACAACTGTACTGGATAATTGTAGAATTCTGTCCTTGGTGAAGAAGGAAGAATTAGAGAAGATTTAACTAAACCAAGAAAACTCTAAGGGAGGTAGACCAATCACTGCCAAAGTCTACAATCAAGAGAAGACTTCATGAGAGTAAAGACAAGGGTTTACCAAAAGGCGCAAACCACTGGTAATCCTCAACCATAGGAAGGGCAGATCAGACTTTACCAGAAAGCATTTTTTAAAAGCCTAACCAGCTCTTGAACAATTTTCTTTGTACCAAGGAAATTAAGATCAATATATACCAGAATGTTGGAAAGGGAAGAATATGGAGAAGAGAAGAAATGGTTCATATTTCAATGAATTCCACATCATCTGTGAAACATGGTGGAATGATCATGCATGGATATGAATGGAATTTGGTCACTGGTGTTTATTGATAATATGAGTGCTGCAGAAGTAGCAGGATGAATTCTGAAATGCTACAAAACAGATAGGACAATGAGCCAAAACATACTGTAAGTGTAAACCAAGTGCTTTTGAATTCAAAATAGTGGAATATTCTTCAATGGCCAAGTCAATCAACGGATCTCAACCCAATTGGACATGCATTTCACTTTCTGAAGACAAAACTGAAGGCAGATAGTCCAACAAACAAGCAGCGCCCGAAGACGGCTGCAGTAAAGGCCTGGCAAAGCATCAGTAGGATGGAAACCGAGCACTTAGAGATGGCCATGGTTTCCAGACTTCTGGCAGTCATTGACTGTAAAGGATTTTCAACCAAATATTGAAAATGCTCATTACACTGTATATATGATTATGTTAATTCATACAATATTTCTGTTAAACACCTTGAATCAAAGCTGAAAGCCTACACTTCAATCAAATCTTGATGGCTTTGTTTCAAATCCATTGTTGTGGCATAAGGAGCCAAACTTATGAAAATTGTGTCACTGTCCAAATGCTTATGGACCTGACGGTATACATTGTTGATATATGAGGATGCTAAACCAACACAATAATTAGAAATGCATTATGTAAGTCACTTGGTTGGTGACCTTATTCTAAGCTAAGGTCACAGGCGTTACCCTAAGAAAATACCAATAAATAAAATCCATCTATTCAGTTGAGCAATATAAATCAGTTGCCCCATGTGAATCTCTAGGACTCTGCCTTTGTCCATGGTTCTACAATTAGCCGATGAACAAATATTGTTGTTTTTCATGTATTTTAATTAATTCTTACATTGTTTTTGATGTATTTGAACAAATATGCATACTTATATATGATAGTTCTATATTTAGTCGGTGGTATAATCTGTTGTTGCATTTTGCCTTGTAGTTTGTACTATTGCATTTCTAAGGTGACAGTGATAAATTGGCCATCTAGCTCTGTGATGAGGATCACTTGTGTTCTAATTTGTATATTTTATTTACCCCATTTTTTAAACATTTTATTGAATTTATTAAAACCAAGTAACTTTCCATATAAGTAAGTCAGACTTAACAAAACTAAGTTCATATCAACCCCAATTTTTGACACACATTGCACACCCAGTGTACCTCGAAGGAGGTCTCTCTTTGAAATGCCTTTCCAGATGACTTCCATTTTTTTATTTTGGTAGTTGTTTTTTTTTTTTTAGTTTTTTTTAAACTTCATAGGAAGTCAAGGCTGGGAGGCTGTCAAAAAACAGGGCCTATTAATGCTGATTCCTTGTGTGATTTTGGGCTATACGAGAAAGAAAATGTAATATGTTGTTGTTGTATTGAACCTGGGGCCCTTCAGATGTGATGCAGCTGCACAAATCTCAGTGCCAACCCCCATAATCAAACTGATTAGCAAAAGCCATCTAACGCCCACCTCCAAATCCAGTTTGGCCTTGTACACATTATTAGTTTAATTACCAAATAAAATGAACTTCTGTGGCCATTGCTTTACTTTTCTCAAGTTGCTCTTTTTAGAACAGTAGTAGTGATGGTTAAAGATGCAAATCATTATGCAATAGGGTGTTTACTTCTAAAACTGAATGGAAAAATAAACTTAATGAAACATACATACATTAAACAAACAATTTAATCCAAACACGAGCGTATGTATGCAGTATATCTAGTTAAAAAGTTAGAAAGTGTTCTAACAGTAAACAACAACAAAAGAAATATAAGTTACTCCTTTATGCCAGATATACCAAACTGAAAATTCCTTATAGATACCTATAAAAATGTTTTTTCATTTGTGAAATTTTCTTTACTTAGAGTTATTTAATGATAATAATAATAATACAGTTTATTTATACAGAACATTTCCCATGCTTAAAGAACTTCAAAGAATTTCAAAATGAAAAGGGAAAGGGCAGAAAAAATGTTAAATACACAATACCGGATATTAAATAAACTGCTCAAAAAATTAGAGGAACACTTTGAAAACACATTAGATCGCATTGGGAAAAAATCCTGCTGGATATCTAGACTGATATGGACTGGGCAATGTGTTAGGAATGAAAGAATGCCACAAAGTTTGATGGAAATGAAAATTATCAACCTACAGAGGGCTGAATTCAAAGACACCATGAAAATCAAAGTGAAACTTTTGCAGACTAGTCCATTTTGTTGAAATTTCATTGCAGCAACTCAAAATCGTACTCAGTAGTTTGTATGGCCCCCACGTGCTTGTATGCACGCCTGAGACGACGGATGGTGTCCAGGGGGACCTCCTCCCACATCTTGACCAGGGCATCACTGAGCTCCTAGACAGTCTGAGGTGCAACCTGGTGGCGTCGGATGGACCGAAACATAATGTCCCAGTGGTGTTCTATTGGATTTAGGTCAGGTGAGCATGGGGGCCAGTCAATGGTATCAATTCCTTTACCATCCAGGAACTGCCTCCATACTCTCGCCACATGAGGTCAGACATTGACATGCACCAGGAGGAACCCAGGACCCACTGCACTAGTATAGGGTCTGACAATGGGTCCAAGGATTTCATCCCGATACCTAATGGCAGTCAAAGTGCCGTTGTCTAGCCTGTAGAGGTCTGTGCGTTCCTCCATGGATATGCCTCCCCAGACCATCACTGACCCACCACCAAACTGGTCAAGCTTAATGATGTTACAGGCAGCATAACGTTCCCCACGGCTTCTCCAGACCCTTTCACATCTGTCACATGTGCTCAGGGTGAACCTCCTCTCATCTGTGAAAAGCACAGGGCATCAGTGGTGGACCTGCCAATTGTGGCATTCTTTGGCAAATGCCAATCAAGCTCCACAGTGTGGGGCAGTGAGCACAGGGCCCACTAGGACGTCGGACCCTCAGGCCACCCTCATGAAGTTTGTTTCTGATTGTTTAGTCAGAAACATTCACATCAGTGGCCTGCTGGAGGTCATTATGTTGAGCTTTGGCAGTGCTCATCCTGTTCCTCCTTGCCCAAAGAAGCAGATAACGGTCCTGCTGATGGGTTAAGGACCTTCTACGGCCCTGTCCAGCTCTCCTAGAGTATCTGCCTGTCTCCTGGAATCTCCTCCGTGCCCTTGATACTGTGCTGGGAGACACAGCAAACCTTCTGGCAATGGCATATATTGATGTGCCATCCTGGAGAAGTTGGACTACCTGTGCAACCCCTGTACGGTCCAGGTATCGCCTCACTCTACCAGTAGTGACACTGACCGTAGCCAAATGTGAAACTAGTGAAAAAACAGTCAGAAAAGATGAGGAGGGAAAAATGTCAGAGGCCTCCACCTGTTAAACCATTCCAGTTCTGGGGGTCGTCTCATTGTTGCCCCTCTAGTGCACCTGTTGTGAATTTCATTAACACCAAAGCAGCTGAAACTGATTAACAATCTCCTCTGCAACTTAACTGACCAGATCAATAGCCCAGACGTTTCATTGACTTGATGCTATACTCTGATTAAAAAGTGTTCCTTTAATATTTTTTAGCAGTATATTATCTTTATAAAAGTACTAAATAAAGATTAATATAATAAACACAAAGCTTTGAATTAGAATAACAGACAAAAAAAATACTACAAGAAACGCTTGAACAAATAACATAATTTGTGATAAAAATGCAAATCATCCTGAGCGCCTGGATAGAGAGGTAAAATGAAAGGGTCAAAATGTCAAGAGTTAAGTTAAATGCCTTCCTGAGCAAATGTATTTCGGTTTGTTTATTTAAAAGAATGAATTAAGTTTGCTAGTTAATTCATTTATATTCAAAATATCTATTGCACAAAATAATAAAATAACTGAACAAAAATGATCATATTGCACATGCCAAGAAAAGACAGAATCTTTGAAAATGTGCACTGTATACAGTAGTGGCCAAAAGTTTTGAGAATGACACAAATATTAATTTTCACAATGTTTGCTGCCTTAGTTTTTATGATGACAATTTACATATACTCCAAAATGTTATGATGCGTGATCACATGAATTGCAATTAATTACAAAGTCCCACTTTGCCATGAAAATGAACTTAATCCCAAAACACACATTTTCACTGATGTTGTGAAGAAGGCTTCAGGGTGCCCAAGAAAGTCCAGCAAGCGCCAGGACCGTCTCCTAAAGTTGATTCAGCTGCGGGATCGGGGCACCACCTGTGCAGACAGACAGCAGACAGGTGTGAGTGCATCTGCACGCGCAGTGAGGAAAAGAATTTTGGAGGATGGGGTCAATAAGGGCAGCAAAGAAGCCACTTCACTCCAAGAACAATATCGGGGCAGACTGATATTCTGCAAAAGGTACAGGGATTGGAATGTTGAGGACTGGGGTAAAGTCATATTCTCTGATGAATCCCCTTTCGGAAAAGAAATTGTCCGGAGAAGAAAAGGTGAGCCCTACTATCAGTCCTGTGTCATGCCAACAGTAAACCATGCTGAGACCATTCATGTGTGGGGTTGCTTCTAAGCCAAGGAAATGGGCTAATTTATAATTTTGACAAGAACACAACCTTGAATAAAGAATGGTACCAAAACATCCATCGAGAGGAACTTCTCCCAACCATCCAAGAACAGTTTGGTGATGAACAATGCATTTTCCAGCATTATGGAGCACCGTGCCATAAACAAATTTGATAACTAAGTGGCTTGGGGAACAAAACATCGAAATTTTGGGTCCATGGCCAGGAAACTCCCCTGACCTTAATCCCATTGAGAACTTGTGGTCAATCCTCAAGAGGCTGCGGACAAACAAAAACCCATAAACTAATTGGATTATGCAAGAATGGGTTGCCATCAGTCGTGATTTGGCTCAGAAGTTAATCGACAGCATGCCAGCGCGAATTGCTGAGGTCTTGAAAAAGAAGGGGCAACACTGCAAATATTGACTCTTTGCATAAACGTAATGTAATTGTCAATAAAAGCCTTTGATACTTATGAAATGCTTGTAGCTATACTTCAGTATACCATTGAAACATCTGACAAAAAGATCTAAAAACACTGAAGCAGCAAACTTTGTGAAAACCAATACTTGCGTCATTCTCAAAACTTTTGGCCACGACTGTAGAGTACTATACAGTAAAACTGAAACAAAACACAAAAAAAAAAAAAAATTAAGAAGGAGAATTCAAAATTCTATTCTCCCCGATTTCTTTGGTTCGCCAATGAACAAAAACAAGCAACCCTAACTATACTTTAAACACTACCTCTCAAAATATCTTTATGAACATGAAGAAAATTAAATAAAGAGAAGCCAAAGGAAATGTCATCTAAATTAAGTAAGCGCTAACATTAGGGTAACTGCATAATGAATGTAACCGTTACTGCTTGGGTGTATTTTTTTTTCTCATCACTACGCAGGCAAGAAAAAAAAAACACACAAAATAAATAATAAATGCGCAGTGGGCTAACTATGCGTGCCTTTGTGCAGAGCCTTTCGGAAGTGCAGCTTCCCCTGGCCGGCGAGCCGCTCGTTCTGTCCCTGCGTGTGTGACGCAGCCCTGCAGGAGTCAGCACGAGCCCCCCTTGCCTCCCCCTCGGCCTTTTGAGCTCCATTTCCGCTTCCATCTTTAAAAAAAAAAACCCAGGGAACCAGTGATTATTCAACAAGTAGGGAAGCGATAAAAGTGTTACTAAGCTAGAAAAAAAAAAGGACCAAAAACCAAACCAAGACACAACTAAAGGGAACCAAACGACACTTCGTTCCATCGCACATTCTTACACTTTCAACAGAAGAAACAAAATACAATAACTGCATTTGTTGCGATTCTGGGTACGGGCCGTTTAAAGGAAAAAAAAAAAACTTTTAAAACCCAAGGACAGGCAACAAACAACGAAACTGGAAAGATTTGAAGTACCTCTCCTGGGAGAAGCCATTTCTCAAAGGTAATGTTCTGTTTTTCACTTTTGTGATTCTTTCTTGTAGTTTTCTATAACAATTCAAGTTATACGTGTTTAAGCAGCTGACTGAGATGTAAAATCTTGCAGTTTAAAAGGAAAGCTGCGTGTGAGAAGTTGCGAACTATCACGTATATGAGAATGACAATCCCGTTCGAGAATAATGCGAACGGAAGAGTTACGGGAAAGCAGAGAAATGCTGCCTGTCAGGCTTGTTCCAGGGGTATTTCCCAGTAAGCCCGTGCGTTATTGGACGTCAGCCTACTGGGATGCTTGTGACCGTGTGCTTTTAACGCACGTTCGCACATCCGACACCACCTTGTACTTTATTCTACTTTCTGCAGCATCCGGACTTAAAACAAGTCGTGCTGTCCTCATTTGCACATTTCTAAAGTTCTGGTCCATCCCGAAATTTCCTCGATGCATCTATGGTCTGTGTTTTTGCATTTTAATCTTTGGAAAGGTATATATGTAGCGTTTACATTTATGTGCGGGCATTTCATTAAACAGTAAAAGACCAAAGAATGCACGTGATTTCAAAGTGTCCTATACAGGCCAGGTGTGACAACACTGTGACAAGCTGCTAGTCCCCACATTTGGCTGTTTGCAGTTTAGGGCCTTTGACTGTTAACACCGCCTGGGAGCCTTTCATGTGAACAATACAGTTCAGCCTATAGGTAAGTGCCAGTTTTATTTATGTACTAGTGAAAAACGTGAACCAACGGTCCTAAAATAAAAATCAACCTTACAATGACAATTGTGTCTTTGAAAATGAAAAAAATTACATTGAAAATACAAACATGACATATACATTACATTAAAGTAATAATTATCAAAATAAATTCAATACAATTATAAATGTGCAAGCCAAAGAAAATACAGCACGAAAATAATTACAGAACATCTTTTTCTATAACGGTATTTTTGTAAATAAGCGGTCGGTGACCTTTCCTTGAAGAGAAGTGTCTTTTATCACTAGTTTATTGTTATCATATTCACAGACCCTTTAAAATGCCACATGGAGTTACCCATGAGGGAAAAAAAAGGCAAATCCGAAAAAAGGCTTACTGCTTGGCCATGAACTTTGGTAATGCTCATTACGAAAGGCAGGCAAATCAGGAATTGCCTTGTCTTTAGTTTAAAAGGCACTGTTTGGTCTTAAGTAGACAGATCCATGCGAGCTAAAAAAAAATTCTCGCCAATGATAGATCCAGTGATGGCTTTAGTTTCAGTTTATGTTTTGAAAGAGATTCATTAACCACAATTCTAGTGCCATTGGCTTTTCCTTTATCTCAGTTAAGGTTTCTAAGCAGGGTTGCCAATTCCTGGAAAATTTTCCAGCCCATTGATGGCTGAAACCCCACCTAATGGCACTGTATACCAGCCCAGTGAATGACACAGTTGACAACCAGAGGGAGTCTTGGGGCTGTAGAAGTCCAGGTCGGGTTCCCCTTGGTTTTTCCACTGCTGACGTCTTTCCACCTTTGAGTTTTGCTGCTATTGGAGTTTTACCATTTGGGTGGCCGCACATTACCTTTTAAAATAACACGTAAAAACTACACACCACCACATTGAAATTTTTGCACACAATGCTTTCCAAAAATAGCCCAGTTTGGCATGTAAACTGCATATCTGGCAACCCTGTTTCTAAGAACCATGTATGATTTTTGCTTTATTTAAGGACGATGTTGCTTTTTATTACATTTTCATTCATGACTTAATAAATGACACAAAAATGACCTTAACTAAACACAAAATAAGTGCATGTATGTACAGTGTCCTGGGAGATTCTCAATGGATAGGCTTGCGGGGATCATATCTTAATTACAATAAACTTTAGTGCTCGCCAGAACAGTGCTCACCATGTTGACACTACCTAAAATTGTTTGAATTTCCGGAACGTATCCGATTATAAGCTTTCGGTTAAGACCAAGATCAAGGTTTTAGCGCCATTAGTTTGTGGGTAATTGTATGACAAACAGACCTTAGCATACTGTATACATAGATAGATGTTATTCTTCCAGATCCCAGATCTTCTAGTAGGATATTCCTGTCTGTGACCATGCCTGCTGCTTTCCTCTTGCCTAGGCTTCTGACCTTGTTTTAGTTGAGATCATTTCTCTTTAACAATGTCAAAGCTGTACGAATCACAGATGAGGTCTTCTTTCAACTTCTCCATCTGCCTTTTTTTTTGTCTCTTTAAGAATGCAGAATCCTCCACTCTCTCAGACAGTATGGCTGTCAACTGGTGGAAGAGGAGATGAACTCAAATTGTACATGACACTTTTTATATTGTTCATGTTGTGTTATCAACGTTATTTTTAGATAACTAAAATGAGCACTAATACTTGAGATGTTAGCAGATTATATACAGTATATATATGTGTGTGTGTGTGTATATATATATATATATATATATATATATATATATATATATATATACACTAGCCAACCCGCGGCGTAGCATACGCCACATAATTATTGATTGAAGGATGAAGACTTCCTGAAAGACACAGTTGTCCAAATGGGGTGGGTTTGAGGATACAACTGTGAGTGAATGAAAAGATGGAACTCTGTAGAGAGCAACATACAATTGTCCGTGACTGAAAACTGGTTTTGGCAGATACAGGCATATCTTTTTGAAAGTTTGGCCCTGTGCCTTATTAATTGTCATTGCAAAGGCCAATCTAACAGGAAATTGTCTGCGTGTAAAAGTAAAAGGCAAATTTGAATCTGATGGGGTCATTGAAATCCGGGGAATAAGGACAGTTTGTGAGGTAGCAGCTGCGATAGTTTTACACTCCAGTACATTGCTATGAATGCTGGTAACAGTAAGTCTAGTGCCATTACAGAGACCTCTTGCTGGCAGGAGGTTTCTGAGAAGCATGACGACTGAACCAATTTTAATTTTGAGTTTATGCGTAGGCATGCCAGTGGGAGTAAGACTATTAAGGCGTGCAGGCACATGAGCAGGGAGTACGCATGCCTCGAGAGCGAGGGTGGACGCGGAAGGAGGATTAGAGTTTGCAGGTAGGGCTCTGTTGTGCGTATCTCATGGTCTTAGAGTTGGTGGGCGGGGCTCCGTCAAGCATATTCCATAGTCGGGTGACTTAGTAAATTATATATATATATATATATATATATACATACAGTGGGTACGGAAAGTATTCAGACCCCCTACAATTTTTCACTCTTTATCTTGCAGCCATTTGCTAAAATCATTTAAATTAATTTTTTCCCTCATTAATGTACACACAGCACCCCATATTGACAGACAAAAAAAAGAATTTTTGAAATTGTTGCAGATTTATTAAAAAAGAAAAACTGAAATATCACATGGTCCTAAGTATTCAG
>JANRMT010062792.1:118835047-118869004 GCA_026402145.1 Polypterus bichir lapradei | reverse complement strand
GGGGGCAATTACTTTTTCACACAGGGCCATGTAGGTTTGGATTTTTTTTCTCCCTAAATAATAAAAACCATCATTTAAAAACTGCATTTTGTGTTTACTTGTGTTATATTTGACTAATGGTTACATGTGTTTGATGATCAGAAACATTTTGTGTGACAAACATGCAAAAGAATAAGAAATCAGGAAGGGGGCAAATAGTTTTTCACACCACTGTATTCAATCTCTTTTCGCTGTTCCGTTATTTTACTAAGTAATAATTTCCATTTGTTTGCGCTAATGCAATCTTTACTGTCCTTTTTTTGAGACTTTTGAATTTTCATACTTCCATTATCTCTAACCTGCTCTACATGTGTACCGCGCCGTTTTTGAACCTCGTTACGATGTTCTACTTTGTCATCTAGTCTGTCTTTTATTTCCGGCCCCGGGCGTGGTTAAATCTCTTGGCACAAAGACTCATCTCGCGGGACGTGTAAGTGTCTCTACGAGAAAATCACGTCTTGTCTCCTTCCAAGATTTTTTAACATTTTTTTTATTTAATATATACTTGTTTTTATTGGGCCACCAATGAAGTTATGAGAAAATAGTGACTTGGTACCCTAGAGTGAATGTCACAAAGCAGTTGATAAGAATGCCAGCTCCTCTTTAAGGTAAAGGATGAGACCTTAGAAAGTGCCTAGGTACGTAAACTACTCTACTTTCTAGATCAGCCCCTGGCCAGCGAGTACAGCTTGTAAGTTTGGGTCAAAATATGAAACATCCAGTAGGACTGACCAGAGGCTACCACATCTGACATCACATGTTCCTTGTGTGATAGGAGTAGGACTGAATGCAGCCCAGAAATTGTGAGGACTGGCTGTAGAAGGTGAAGTGGTTTTATGTATAATCAGAGTGCAGTATGACTTGGTGGACCGCAGACATTACAGGCCATCCCACCATCTCATAAATAATTCTGATTATCCAGGAGCTGTAGAGTTTGTGGTTGTGCAAGGGTGCATGTGTGGGAGGAAAAGAGGACAAGATAGAGAAAGAGAATGAAAGGAGGATGAGAGGTAAAAAATAAATTGTTTATATATTGTACTGGAGAAGTGAGAAGTTGGGTGAGGTAGCTCAGCTTGTAAATAGGTATTTACACATATGCCTAGAGAGACTAAAGGGTTCTTGTTGGGTTGGTTTTTTGCATTACCTGTTTTCCTGATACCCCCCCATTGTGTGTTTTGTATTTATTAAAAATATGTACTATGTGTATGTCATATATATATATATGTCACATATCTACTCTCTATATATAAAATCCTAAGCCTAAAAGTGCAATGACTTTGTGCAACGATTTTATGTGACTTTTTATGTCACGCTTTAAATCTGGGTTATTTTGAAACCTTCATACTGTGTATATGTTTGGTATCATTCTTTTCAGGATTTATCGAACTTTGTGATGTTGTTAGATTTTCAGATTCGTATTCCGCTTTCAAATTATAAACTAAAATATGAAGAAAGTCATGGTTTTTATTTTTGATCGAGTAAACTTTCTTTCACAGGAAGAAGCTATTAAAAAAAATTATCTATTCATAACACCAATGTTTGTATTTAGGTGATTTAGTTAGCTGACGGTCAAGGCGCCAAAGGCGCCAGGGGGGCCTGCCCCCCTAATACTGTATGTATATATATAGTGTGTGTTTTTGTGTGTGCGTGTGTATAAAACAATATAATAAATACAAACATCCATCATTTTACCTTACTTTGTCCAGTGCACAGTCACAGCAAGTAGTGCATTTGACCTTAAGTAAGATTTTGAATTGGAATTTTCAAAAGTATTCTGGATTACCATTGACAACAGAGTGCATTGAAAACATATCACTGTCTTGATAGATTAATTTGCCAGTACATAAGCTTTGTGAAGACATATATAAGCTATAGAGGTTGTGATGCTACCTTATTCTTCTGTAGTCTTATTAAAACTGCAGGTATGAATTTGGTGCTACAACCTGATTTGGTATTTAATTTCAGCATTATGTCTTTAATTATTTGTTTTAGTTGTATATAGAAGCAAATGGCATACAATGATCAATACCAAAAGTGCATTGTGCATCTTTCCGCAGAGAATGACATACAAGGTCTGTCTATTAAATAACCAAACTGTATTTCTATATCTTAATCAAAGCAGTGAGAACTGATTATGAGCACTAGCCATGCAGGTTTAAATCTGTCCAAATCTGCACAACAAACGATAGCACTCTCTGTCATTTAGTTGATTGTCAGTCACTGTTTAATGCAGTTGTGTTTCCCCTTGTGTGCCGGAATTATGCTAAGTTTAAAAGTTGAGCAACATGTTAATTTGAAAGTTTTAGTAAAATTGAACAAAACACCAACGGAATCTTTTCAAATGCTTACGGGGAAGCACATGTCTTGTGCGTTTTTGCTAAATTGAAATCAGTGCTGAAAGGAACACATTTTGAGTCAATGGATGCAATAAAGAAGTAAAGAAAAAAAAAGCAGATGTCTTGAAAAAGCTGACAGAAACCGATTTACTCCACGCTTTCGACCTGTGGAAACCAAGATTTCATTTGTGTATAATAACGAATGGGGAGTATATTGAAGGAGACAAGCATTACAATTGTTATATAAATAAAAGAGTTATTGTGTCAGTCTCGTTATTTAATAGACAGACCTTGTACACATTTAGCATTTCCAATGTACTATTACAGTAAAATAATCTTTATCCCCATGTCTTCTGTGAGCATTTTTTTAGTCTACTTGCTTTCATCATCTAGCCTCACTGTCATCATTGTCGCTATGTCCAGTGGAAGGTTCAAGATATTCACTTTCTCTGTTATCTACATTTTTTCTGGTTAGGAAAATGTATTTTCAAGCAAAACATTTGGATGTTAAGCCTACACACTAGAAACTGAAAATGTATTGATAATGGTGTAATTAGATTTTTGACTTGAATATACATTAAACACCCACGACTGTATATTCTGCATGCGGTTCATGTATAAGCTTCTTACACATTTAAATACAGTATTATAGAAAACTACTGTCATATTTGGCACATTTAGTTGTGAGTAGTGGTTTCAATATTGAGTATGGTAGCAATGTGATCTGTGTCATTTTACATCCAGCATTTCTAAATTATAAAAAGTATTGATAAAACGGATACAACAAAATTCATTCAAATATATAGTGAATCACATACTTGAGGACACCAATGTAAATTAAGGGGAAGTATATATAAGACTAAAACCTGGAAGTACTTCTTCACTTAAGGGGTTAAGGAAAACTGAAACAAGTAACAAAGTAATTTAGTTGAAGCAGAAACTATGACAGTTTTGAAGTATCTTGATGAGATATTGTGATAACTTATGCTATTTGCTAACCAAACAAGCTTAACTGGAGGGTAGCATGTCTGAGCTTTGCTTTGTTCCCTTATTGATGTTTGGGACTTGCTTTTTTCTTGAAAATTAATATATTGTTAACAATTTTGCTTCTAGTTGATGTCAGAAAAAATACTGGGAATGCAACTAATTTGTCAGTAAGCTCTTGTGTAGCCTAACAGAAGTAAACGTTAAATAAGGGCTCATTCACCCTTGTGTATTTTTCTGCATTTTATCCATACTGGCATAACACTGTGTGACGGGCGGGCAGCCGGGTCCCATGCCTGGCCGGGATGCCCCCTCTACACATGTTCCAGAGGAGCAATAATGGACTGCTCAATACCTCTCCCGGGATGCTTGGTGGCAGTCTCCCTGGCTGAGGATGGTGCCTCAGTTTCCCGCAGGGCTCCTTGGGAGATGGAGTTCTCAACAGCCCTGTCGGGATCAGGGGTGGCCGCCTGGGGGTGCTGCATGGGTCCCTGAGCCAGCCTGGACAACTCTACAGCCCCGCCTGGAAGTGCAATCAGTGGGCTATAAAAAGGGCCAGCAACCCCCACTCAGGGCCAGAATTGGGAGGAAGAGGACGAGGTTGCCAGGGAGGAGTGGTGGTGCCAAACGGGAGTGCTGTAACTTAACTTTAAGTGCTTTTGGGACTGTGTATTGTCTGTGGGGTGCACGGGGAAGACGTGCCCCACAGGAGAAGAAAATAAAAGTCTTGTGTCATTTTACACGTGCCTCTGGAGTGAGTCTGTGCCGGGTCGGGCGCTATACTGTGTATATTATCACAACTGGTAAAGTTTAAATACTCTAATCCACACTAGTAAAATCAGTTATATTCTATGACCCTGCTTCTCACATCACTGTGGAGGAACTCGGATTGATTTTAAAACTGTGACATGCTGCAAATTTTCTGCAAAGGAAAACATGGGAAGCCCAACACTAGCCATTCCCTAGCAGCCTTCTTTTACCATTTTCCTGTGGATGAGGCTGACTAAATGTGGTGATGTTACAGTATTTTAAAGTAAATGTGATCCTTTTTTTCCATTTTTAAATACAGAAAGATAAATGAGCAAACACACTATATATGTTTAATGTGTTAATTTTGAAAATTGTGAATGACAGTCTGGAGAGAATAAAAAATAAAACGTACACAGAACATTGAAGAAGTTGTTTTTAATACCGTGTTACTTCTACAGCAGATAAGCAGATTGCCCTGAAAATCTTTGCCATGAACAGTGAAAGACAAAATATATTGAAGAGTCAACATCTGGTTATTATCAGTTTGTTTCTTTCCAGTGATTATGAAACGTTTATGTGGAGTTCTTGATTGAAATGCATTGACACACATGATCTCGACAGGCACGCATAATTCTTTTGTCCTGCCTCATATCAATTTCTTTTTCTTTTTTTTTTATAATTATGATATTTGACATTTCCTTCAACTTTTTTCTGCATGCTATTTATACTCAAATTTCAACAAGATTACCGTATAATCCGATAATTTAAATAGGCAGAGAGTAAATAAAAAGGTACCATTTTTTTTAAACCTTCAACATGTTTTCAGCTTTGCCACTTACCTAGAATTGTTTGAAGAATGCATCAAATCAAAGTTACAGTATATTCGCTGTAATGTTATTTCTCAGTAGTTGCTAACTGGAAAAATGGTGTGCTGCAACCATGAGATTTTAGAATAATGGATTTTGCCTCCATGTTGTTTTGATTGAATGACAGATCTTTTTCCAATAACGGCTTTACTGACAAGGGAACTACAAACTGCTGTGCAGGTAATGCAGAGTTTTGAGGTAAGCAGTGTACATGTCTGGCTTGATCTACTTGTATTTATTATTTTGTTTATTTATTAAAACAAGTTTCTCAAAAGAAGGGAAAAAACCATAAGACCACAAGGGTCCCAGAAAGAAACACCACCATAAGAGTAGACATAAGTTTGAGAGGTTTTTCTTGTCCTTTTATTATCAAAAAAGCTAATATAAGGGCAAATTAAATTAACAAGATGACATAGACAACTATAAAGTAAAACAACATACTGTAGCTGTAAAAATAAATAAAAGTAGTTGGCTAATTACATTTTTATGATATATTTTTTTCTTAAAAGTAATTAAGAACTAATTTAACTATGTGGTTGAAATTAAAACCAGCAGTCCCATTCCAAGCCCATGATTAATATTCATTGCTGTGTCATGCTGTCATCATGTTGATTGATGTTTTGTTTCCAGCCCTGTAAAATGTTTATGAAAGGCTTGTTTTCAGTTCAGGGTCATAAACATGAATGGCATCATATGTGGTAAATGGTCTATCTTGGACTGTAAGCTAGCCCAGTAGACAGTTAATTTGCTATTCAGAAGCATACTGACTTAAAGAAAAGTGATTGTCACTGTTTAGCAGTTTTAACATCATAAACTGTATCCTTATGGTATTCTTCAGTGCAAGTGCTTTGGACACATTGCAGTTTACAAATGCACTTGCAGTATTATTTAAAGCCAAGTCCATGAAGTGGTAATTGTAATACTTTGAATAATCATTCAAGAAATAAAAAAACAAAAAAAAAAAAACAAAACAGAAATTACTAGTTCACTTCTTCGTTTCTGCAGAAGTAGTCTCCTAAGATATGCAGTATAATCTTGCATTGAATTTTGGAATAGTTAGGAATGTCTTATTTCTCAATGCAGTTACTGAATTTGAATATATTAGGTAAAACTAAAAAATATTTGTATAATCCTTTTGTAGTATACTAGTTAAATCAAGTATAAGGCATCTTGTTGGGTAATCGATTTCTGTGTAAGGTCACTTGTGAAGTACAGGAAGATATTAATGGAAACAACACTACTGCAGTTTAAAATCATATTTGAATGCTACTTTAAATTTATTTTTGCCCATATATGGTTAATTACTGCTTATCATTTTCTTGTTGGCAGTTTAAAATTTTGAAAAATATAGTGTGCTCTGATTTTTCAGAGGCTTTTAATTTCTGTGACATTGAAAACCCTAAAACAAACCAGTAAAAAAGCTGTCAGTGTACAGCTGTTACCTTTCTTATTTTCCTTATGTTTGGAATGTCCAGTTGACATTCCAGACAATCTCCACACCAGAGCAACAGTAATGGATGAGAAAATGACCTCTGACTATATTATTTACCCCTCTAAATCACTTTGTCATTCATGTGGAGGTTTCAAAGAGTCTTGCAGACCATATGGGCTACTGTCAGTAAAGCTGTTTCAGCTGGCTCATTTTATGTGTCCTTTTCCTTTACTCATGAGCACATTTATTTATAATAAGCCATGCATACTGAACTCTGCAAGTACTTTTTATTTAGCAATATTATATTTATAATCTAATTTGGGTAGTGAGACTTAAACATTTATGTAACAATTTCTGAATTAAAAAATATATTTTATGTTGAAAGTATCCATGTTATGAGAGTGTTCTATATTTTTAAATAAATAATAGTGAATCCTGGAGTGTGCAGGCTCAGAGCTGGGGCAGATGCACGTGTGAGCCTGGGAGGGGACATAAGCCATGTTAGGGTTGACTGTGCCTGTTGGTGGATGCTTCCTTTGGCTGCTGAGATCCCGTCTGGGGTAAGCGGAGATGTTAGTTTTTTGGAAGTAGGCATCAAGGCTCATGGATTTTATAAAGGATAGATGCTGCCTGGGATTTCAGACTTGTTTTTATGGAATATATTTGTTGGACATTTTTAACCTCCACTTGGCACCTTGGTTTTTAGGGATTATTTATTTATTGAAAGTATTGCGCTGCACTTTTCTTCACTTTGTTTGACAGTTTGTTTTTTAATAAATGCACACAGCACTTTGCACCAACCCGTTGCTGACTGTGTTTGATTTCTCAATCTCATCCTTAGACATTTTATCGACAGTTCCATGTTCGAAAGACTCCTGGAAGCAATCGGGGAGAGTGGAGCCAACCTGGACTGTCGCAATCCATCTACTGAAACATAGATCAAAATTCCAGTAGCATTTTTTTTTTTAAGAAAAAACTTACTTTCATTTAATTTGTTCATACATGTTAGACTGTTGGTATTTGGAAACAAAAGATAATGGTTAACGTCCTGTTGAAAATGATTATAGGTTTTATTAACTAGTCTATATTACCATTTCAAGGCATTTTGCAGTTTACAGGCTTACATGAACTTTTGAAATCAGAAGTTTACTAAAACTCATTGCGCTAATTAAAACCTTGTATGGGTTGGGTAGCAAAGTTGACTGGCTAAGTCACTCCTTAACAAAAACACTATTTCCCATTTGGCAGGGTAAATTTTATACCTTCCAGATGAAGTTTGCATGACATCAACGACCAAAGCAGTACTTGTATACTTGTGGCGGCCTGTTCAATTAGTGTGTTGATGTTCTTCTAACCAGCAGGTGATATTGTTAGGTTAATGTCACATACCTAACAATGTCACAGCAGAGGAAGTGAGAATTGTGTCTGTTGTTACTGGCTTTAGAAGGAAAAGTGTAAGGTTTAGTGTTAGATGCATTAACAGAAAGTGGTAAAGCATAATATTCTTGAGAGTGGGTGACCTACATGATTAAGAGATGCATTTGAAATGTTT
Organism: Polypterus bichir lapradei; assembly: GCA_026402145.1. Lineage (NCBI taxonomy): Eukaryota > Metazoa > Chordata > Cladistia > Polypteriformes > Polypteridae > Polypterus > Polypterus bichir. The sequence continues at coordinate 118,861,045 of JANRMT010062792.1, read as the reverse complement.
TCGCATGTCTGTCTTTTGCTTTGATATGGTGGCTGTACTTTGATGACATCCTGCAAGATACACAGCCCTTTGTGCATCATTCTGAAACCCATGTAAGCAGTGTTTCCTTGAAATTCAGCACCTGTCGCATGCAAGTGGCAGTGTGTCACCGTGTCTGGCATCATTTTTGCCATGCAGTTCTTGTGACCTTTGTCGACATGTCAAGTCAAATAATTATTGAACAAAAGTTATAATTATACATATCCTGCATGTGCCAATGGGTAAATTTATTCTGCCCATTTTAGGGTCACAAGGAACCAGTGATAATCATAGCAGCAGCACTGGGTGTAAAGTAAGAAGCTGACGTTCTTTAGTAGCCATTTACTTAGTTACTTTTTTTGTAAGTAACAAGAAATGTAACTAAGATACTTTCAAAAGTAACATTTCCCAAAATGGGAGGTCATTAATCATCGCCTATCAAACATTACATGGTGAAAAACAATGTGGAAATAGTGATAGAAATATGACATTTCTGGTTCATGCAGCAATATTTTTACAGATGAATGTGAACGATTCTAGCAATTATGAAAAATAATCACGGTCTGCTCAAATAATTGTTATCAGCCGATTATGTAATAATTGTGACAGGCCAACCCGCTGCACTTGGGTCCCAATCCGGGTGGTTCGTTGTGTGGTGGGTGCAGCAACAAGCTGTCAGTGCAAGCTCCCAATCTCCTCCTCTAGACGCAAGTAAACTTCACTCTTGTGCATACTTCTTCATGAAATTACGCCCTGCAGTGCAGAATTATGACATATATAACAGTTGGTTGGAGGTGAGCACTCATTTTATGACTTTTACTAACCAGAGGAATTTAAAGCTCAAAGGCTACAAAGTGACTGAATATTAGGAAAGCCTGATGGTCTTTGCTCTTCAGGAGTTTTCACTTTGTAATGTTGTTGAAGAATAAACATAACATTATTGTGGAAAGTCCTATTGTTAAAGTGTACAGAATAAGGATCTATAGGCATAGAATTCATACCTGAACCTGCAAAGAAGAAGGTTTCATTGTGAGTGCACCACTCCTTAAATGAACATCCCAGTTTATTCAAAAGTCACAAATTTAGAAGACATTTTTGGTGACACAGATGAATATAGAAATTAAAGCCAATGTTTAAGCTTGAGAAGCCTGCTATCATGCACTGCCTAATCTGGGTATCCCCTTGGGCATCTTAAAACCCATGTCGGTTGCAGTGGCTGATGGTGTTTGTTTCAACCCAGTTCCTTAATGTGACAGCAGTTGTTGCTGATGAAGCACTTATTGCTCAAGTTACATTTTGTTGATTCATGTTAGTGGTCTTGCTTGTTAAGGTTCTCGGCTCTTCATTACTTATTTCAGTCTTAAGCAGCTGAATTCTCTATTTTTAATGGTGCCTTATTAGTAATAAGGTACAAATGACAAAGGAACCAGTAGTTCTCCATCTAACTTGTTTCCATTTACACCTGTGTGGGTTCATTATGCACTGTTTGGTTTAATAATGTGCTTAATAGAAAAATGTGACAGACTGAAAATTATCCATTTTACACTTCAAATTGTTTGGATGATATCTTTGGAAAGGATAAAATCTATGGTACAAGAACCTAACAATGCAGACAGACAAGCCATAAAATTAATAAAATCTGAGATTGGCAAGGATTGGTTTCTAATTAAGCAATTGGGTTGGAACGAAATCCTGTAGCCACTGTGGACCCCTGCACTACAGAGTAAACCGTCAGAAGAAATATCTATGGATTTTATTATAGACTTTCTTTGATCACAAGGTTTTAGTGTAATTTTAGTAATACTGAATCAATTTTTGAACGGAGCACATTTTGTACCTTGGAAGAAAATCCTTACAACCAGAGAACCATCTGACCCCTTTATAAAAGATTTCTATCAACTGCATGGATAACCAAAGTCTGTTTTGTTTGAGGAGGTGTTATGTTGTGATTTTAAATTATGCTTTGTCTGGAACTCAGTTTTTGTTTTTCATTTCAAATGGGTAAAGTTGGTTTTTGAAATATCTGGGATTTCTTATCGTTATGTTGATGTAACGTTTGTTGGGCACTGTTGTTTGTTTGCTTGTCATGGCCATGTTTTTTATGTCAACAAAGTCTGTTCCTACTATATAATTGTTGATGCAGTAGCATGCTGTATCATCATACAGTGTCAATAAAAAATGCTGGCATGGCAACCCCAATGTCTGTGTATTGAATTCTTTTCATTAGTCTAGCAAAGCAATTCTTTGCAGTTCTGGTTTGGCTTTCAGCACTTTATTGTCTTTATTGGAATATGATCCTTGCTTGTCTTCCTCACTACAATTCATCAGACTCCAATTTTTTGTACTACCTCCTGGTTACATATTTGCTTACTGCTTGTAGGCACTATTGTGCTCATCATAACACTGCTTAAGTGAAATTTTACTAACCAAACCCACTGCTGAAATCTCCTGGAGATTTCTCCTGGTGTCACTTAAACTCCTGTGGTAGTTTTCTGAGTCCTGAACAGCTGTCTTCTTACTAATTCTGCTTCACTTTTAAAATATGGTAAGCCCCCGCTATCCATAGAATCCACTCCCACAGATTCATTTCTCCGCTATTACAAAAATGTAACCCATTTTATGACACCATCTGCCTTTTTACACCTATTCACAGCCATGTGCAGCAGAAATAAAAATTTTGAGAGGCCTGTCTCCCTGCAGCTAAACATGAGATTGAGCAATAGGTCTGTGATACCATTGGATGATTGGGGCTACATATGTGCTACACTGAATTAATCAATTTGTGTTTACCCAGCAACGAGAGAGGTGGGTTGCCATTGAATCCCATTTGTGTTGGGGACCTGGGCCTGCAGTTGTTACCCTTAAATGAGGAATTCCCAGTAAGTGCAGGAGACTTCTTTGTTCTTTTTGGGAAAAAAACAACAAGCAACTATGTCAAATCTGTTTTGTTGGTGAGTTACTGGTGGTGTATAGATGAGATCCTTTTACAGTAAACAGTACAGTACTGTATGCTGTTACTTTCATGCCAATCTTCAGTTTGTTTATGCAGTATTCGTATGGAATTAATTAACTGATTTCCGCCCATTGCTATTGACAATTGGATAGTTCAGTGATGTCTTCAGATTGTCTCAGCTATCATTGCCTAGGACCTCTGGCGGAGTGCGGAGAAGATGATCAACTTTATGACTATAACAATTATATAGGAAGTAAAATTCATAAAACCTCTGTAGGTGAGGAGCGAATGCAGAAGCTGGGCATAACTGCCTGACCCCGTGTTTCCCTGCTGGTCTATGTCACTGAGCTGGTATCCCGCAAAACCCAATTTTTCTGGTAAAATTAATGTTCAGTATCTGCAGTTTCTGTATCAACAGGTTTTTCAAGAACGTAACCTCCGTGGATAGCAAGAATTGACGTACATTTATTTTTCTGACAGCATTTTCATTTTTTCATTCTCATTTTTCATACATTTGTTACTAAAGGTTGCTTCTATTTAATTATATGGATAAAAAATGAAACAGACTTCTTGTCCAGATGTGCCTGCGTTAAGTTAATAAAACTGAATTATGCAGGTGTCTTGCAAAACCATAATTAATCCTTAAGCCTTTCCTTCAGTACTCCACTCTTTTAAAGGAACAGCTAACCAAATAATAAAAATGAGTGTCTGAGCATGTGGGAGGCTCTCATTATTTGCCTCATAAAAGCTGCAAAATATCTCCACTTAGCAACTTAGAATTATTGCCACGCAATTGGTCTGTTTATCACTAGATTTTACTATACAAAATGAAAATGCAAATGTTTGCATTGAAATTCTTTTATTAGCACTGTTTCTAATTTTTAATACACGTATTGACTAATTGTTTCAGTTTTGTTGCTTTTTGATATTTTTGGAAAAGTGCATTTTGTTCAGAAGACATCGAAATTAAATGTTTTTAATTTTACTTGCACCTTCTAAATTCTTATTTTCTTGCACTACCATATAAACCAAGATGAAACATTTAATCCTTGTTTTCTGGTTGAGTTGTGTTTTTTTGTGGTCCTTGTGAGGCAATGATAGTTTTATTATGATTACTTATGATTATGGTTTTGTAAAATATGTTTTAGAAAATGAAGCGTGATGTAATATATGCATTTAAAATGTACATAAGTTTGCTATTTATGGGAGCATTGTTAAAGAGCTGAAGTTACTTAGTTTCAACCCCAAGGTCTTACAGAGAATGGTGGGATAGTTTCATGCTGTTGAACCACATCTGCATACTCTGGAGGAATATTGCACCTACATTATTTTGTCCATTTTTAAATTCTCTTCACTTCTGTTTATTTTACTTTGGTGTTTATGAAACACTTTATCAGATTGCAAACATCTGTCAACTCATCTGAATTTGTTAAAGCTTTGCATGAAACTATGTCTAGTGTCTCTTTAAACATAGACATAGAAACATGGTCGGCTTCATTTACATCAAGAAGAGGACAACAGACCCTTCTGAAATAAACTTTTTTTTTTTGATTAAAATTTTTCTTCTGTTTTTGGTATATACTGTATGTGGTATACTACCTCTTAAGAATTAAACAATGTTGCAGGTGGCTGGGCGCCATGCCCAGCCAGGATGCCTGGAGGGACTGGGTGAGGGATTGTATGCCCCTGGGCCACGAGAGGACAGCCGCCCGTGTTACTATGGGGGGTGCCTACTGGTTCCTGAAGCCCTGGAATTCCAGGGCCACCCGGAGTGCTTCCGGGTACTCTTGCAGCACTTCTGCCACACCAGGAAGTGCTGGAAGAGGTTCGTCAGGAGGCACCTGGAGCACATCCGGGGAAGTATAAAAGGGGCCGCCTTATTACAGTCAGGAGGCTAGAGTCGGTTGGAAGAGGATAAGGCTTCAGAGAGTGGAAAGAAGGCAGCCCGAAGAGGACCATTGAGAGGCCCAGGAAGCGAAGGGTGTTTGGTGCTGGAGCACTGTGTGTTGTGTGGGACTCCCAAACTTGTAAATAGTGTAAATAAATCATGTGTGGTGGACTAGAGAATGGTGTCTGTCTGTCTGTCTGTGGTCGGTCTGGCTTTCACATTAGTCATTTGTACAATCAACAACAAGGTTCTTTACAATGCAAATCATATAAAGACACTGTCCAGATCTAAACACTAGCATGGAGAGTCACTTGCATACTGAAAAGAGTCTATAGCTGCTGGTGGAAGCTGCCGTCGCACTTTTGCTGTCATTGTACTTTGTAAACATGCCCCTGTCGATCAAACACAGGAAGCTCTGCAGTCTACTTGTGACTTTACACTGTAGGAGGATACGTAAATAAATAAGATAAATAGGTAAATAACATTCGATCTGGCTTCTATATACACTTTTGTGAAAGTGTTTATTTGATACTTGGACTTCAGGCTTTACACATTATACACTTAATGTCTACATTTTGTCAATTATTACTAAGAAATGATAAACATTTTTGTTTTAACAATGTGTTTACATAGATTGTTGTAGACCCAGAACACACATGAAATGCATGAATTCCAAATAATGATATATTATTTACCCTATACAACTCTAAGCAACTCACGCACCTAAACAGACTTGAGCTGAGAGAACTTTCTGCCCTTACTGCGTTGGTGGGGGAATTGGATAGTCGGCTGCTTGCTGCTTTCTGATTGTACTTATCGACACATTTACAACACAAAAGATGCTAACGGAGAGGTGTGAAGGGATTTAAGGATTATGAGTTTTTTCCTAGGCTTTGGTAATTCTAGTGTTAACCTAACATGAATGTTAATGGGGATGTGGACAGGGAAATAAAAATTCACAGAGAGTGAGGTGTGGGATTCAAGCCTAGAGTTATGATGAATAAGGCAGCTGCTCTATCCACTGAACCACTCTGCTGTCTGTGTTTGATTCAACTCAATAAGAAAATAACATTTCAGTAATTTATGTTGGGTTACATTCATTCCAATCTTCAGTCTGTTTATGCAGTAATTGTATGGAATTAATTAACAGATTTTTAAAAATTGTTTTTGTTGAATAAAGGAAATAACCTAGTTGTAATACTTTTTTTGTTATTAATTAATATGAGTTGTTAATGTTTTCAGAAAATTTAAGATCATACAATCCACATGAAATGCTTGATTTGTGGTGTGTCTTTCAAAAACATAGATACGCTGTTCCCACCTCTGATGGCTTATTATTCAGCTATGCTTGTTTTTCATGGGCCCCTTGTACAAACAGAAGAGTTAAAGTTACCTGAAAAAAGTTAGTTTCATTTTCTCTGAAGTGGACATGTATAGCAGGTTGTGAATGGTATTTCCTTTTCACCAGCTAGGGTGCATTTAATATCTTGGCTGCATTAAGGATGAATACAAGTTGTCTGTGGCTTTTTATACTGCCTCAATGACCCTTTTTTGAAAATGCTGATTACAAGGAGAAAAAGGGTGAGATGTTAATATAAAGAGGCTATCGTTTTTTTAGTTCACAACGTGGCATGTTGTGAGAGTACTCTTATTGATACCAAGATGCTGATCACAGATGCATAAATTCTTCTCATATAATAATAGATAATGCTTAATTTGGGTCTATGAAGAAACCAGTTACTTAATGTTACTTCCCATTTACATCTTTGTGGGTTTGAGAGAACCTGGAAGTGTTTGCTTCCTCAAAAAGCACCTGTGACAATAAAGCAGTTGCACTCAGGAACAATATTCTAATTTACATAAAAAAACTATATAAAGAGCAAGTGACAAATGATTAAAGAACAATTCCAGAAATAAAACTGAGTTGGAAATGGAAGGCTCCAGGACTATGGGCATCTCAGATATGGTAATCGGCAACATTGTCCTCCTGTCTCCTTTTTGTGTTCCCCCTGTACACCTCAGATTTTAAATACATATCCAGTTTATGACATTTACAGACGTTGTGAGGGCCCTGATTTCGTTTGAAACCCTGCCACCTTCATAGAAAACTGAAAACAACAGACAAGTAGAAAGAAAAGAGACAGGATAATAGGGGTAAAAAGGCAAACAAATAGAATAGGGCACAGGTAAGAACCCAGCAGCTTCTGGTGCCTTTATTGGTTTGCAATACAGATTTGATTGGTGCCGTATTTTTTTTATTTTATAAAATCATTTATATATTCACAATAAAACCTAATACTTGTTATCACCTCTCTGCATGGGTATACATTTCACATAGTTTTATTTACAATTTTCTAATTGCTAATAAAATGTTTTGAGGTAGTTCAAGGAGAACAAATAGAGACATGCTCTGGTAAGTAGTAAGTCTTTATTCTGATTTTTTTCTGAATTGAGCTGTTCCCAACCCAAATAATATTAAGGAGGACAAAGAAGTACAAAAAAGATGTATTACTGTGGTGCCTTGTACTTTGAACAGTTCTAACTTTGATTGTTCCAGTGTCTGAATGCTAAATTCGAGACAAATATGATCCGGAGTTCGAACGATGCTTCTAAGTTCAAACTGTGTGCGCATCAGGATAAAAAGCAGAAACGGATGGCACTTACGCAGCAAGCTTACACGTCATCTGTTGTTGACAGTCATAGTGTTAGTACACCAGCTGTTGTTGATGTACAGGCATAACAGGATAGCTGTATCCAGAATGAGTGAATGAAGTCAGGTCCCTGTAATTAGCAGAATGCTACTGTCTTAGATGATCTTATTCGCTGCAGTGTGTAGCTTCAATTCGTCCATCTTATTTGTGAGGGATCTTGCATTGATGAGAAAAATACTAGTAAGAGGCAGCTTGTGTGTCCGCCTCTGTAGCCATGCCAGACCTGTAGCCCTACTTCTGCATCCTGTCTCTGCGCCACCTCTGTCTCCTTCCTGTGGGGATGTTAATCCATGGGGACCCTGGATGCCTGGCTATGTCTGCCGGGATACAGAGAAACTCAGCTGTAACAGTCTACTCGGTGCAAAGTCCTATTTTTAAGACTAATAACACCGGCAGTAGACTGTATTTGCCTAGCAGATTGTCAGATGAACAGCAGCATGTACACAAAAGGATAAACAAAGCGCCGAAAAGCAGAGCACCAAGGCATTGTGTCTGTGTGCGCCTCTGTATGTTTCATTGTATTATACAGTATTTACCTAATTTTATGTATCATTTTCGTGTTTTAATTTATCATTTAGGACAATTTGATTTTGTTATTTTTATCTTAAATTATGGGTATTTGCTGTTTAAGTTTATCAAAATGGGTATAGTTTAGTGTCTGGGAACAGATTAATTCACTTTCCATTATTTCTGATGGGGGAAATTGATTTGACTTTGAACAATTCAGAGTTCAAACACCCTCCTGAAATGAATTAAGTTTGATATATGAGGAACCACTGTATTTCAAAAATGAAGTGAACAAGGAAAGGACAAGAGCAAGAAGTACCACAGTGGAAGACCCCCCCCACCCCCAAATCCAAATGCTCATATACACCTTCTTAATCTACGTAAATTTCCCTATCCACATATTGGGATGGATGGTCCACTTTATAGAAAGTACTGTTATTTAAGTGCTTGTTTCTCATCTTCCACATTTCACTCTCTATATATCTACCTAATTTCTGGCCATTTTTAGCTGCTAGCAGTAAGCAAGGAATAAGCCAACAGACTAGAACTGGAAACCAAAGCACAGACCTGAGAACAGGAGATATGTGGTTGTATTTCCTAGTTCTAGCAATAATCTTTGTAGCAGAGTTTTAAGTAAAATATACAGGATGGAAATAAAAATGTTTTGAATAGTCTGTGACTAATGCATTACAGTAGTGCATTCTTCTTTCAGCAAATGAATGAATCATCATTTCCGTAATGTGCAGTAAATGGCTGAATTTTCCTGTAAATTTTTCTGTTAAAATCTGGTCTTGATTAGTTTAGAATAGTCAGTTCTAAAGAACAGATTGTAGCCAAAGAAAAAACTAAATTACTGGACAGCTTCAACAAAACTAGCTTGGTGTCTTAAGAACCCCCAACAAGAAGTACCTGCTTATCACATTCGGTGAAGTGCAACTAGAGAACCATTGTTGATAACTACGACTAACTGAAGCTACCCCTCAAATTTAGCTTTATCAGGACACTGTTTCCAGTGATGTATTTTATTTTGAGGCTGGGTTTACATAGCTTGGCATTCAGATAGTATGTGGTATTTGGTCTCCAAAGATAAACACTTTATTTCTAACATCTGTAAACATACCCCATAGTGCTCTTTGTTTTGGGTCTGAATTGGTGTTCTGTGTGTTCAAGGCCTAAATTAGTTCTCTTCATTTTGTCTGTGCACTAAAAACTTAATTTATAACAGAAAGTTAGCTGTCATTCAGATTGGGGCCCCTTAAAATGTTTGGCCAAAAAACAGCACAAATGGCACATTCAGTATTTGGCTAAAGGAGAAACATTGTTGAGTTTTTGGCAGAATTTGAGACACTGTTTCTTTTACTCTCTTGTATTGGTTATGGATGACACTTTCAAACATTGTTTCCTTTTCTATAGGCAGCAAGTGATATACTGTACGTCACACCTGTATTGCTATGTAGGACTTGGATATGAACTTTAGAGTCTGGTGTTGTACCAGTTGGTTTAAAACGTAAATTGCAATTAGTTGGAACACACTGCAAACCATAGCGCTTTTATAAAAAGAAAAGCAAATGGACAAAAGAAGGGAGAAGAAGAGACCATACCAGAACACAAAGTGAACCAGGATGCAAAACCATGTTATTTAAATAAGCTGAGCTTAATAAACATTGTGGACTTGTTGCATGCATTATGCATAAATTTATTAATGGCTATGTGCAAGATCTTCAAATTTACAAGCCAGCAGACATTGAGAGTACAGTCATTCTAGATGAGCTAAGTTAACTATTGTGATGGAACAAATTCTCCTAGTTTCTTATGGTAGCTTAAGCTTTTTTCTATTTATCAGCCTGAAGGAAAAGTGTAAGCTGCTATAACTTTTAATTCATTACTAGGCTGACCCGCCTTTTAAGGCGACCGACTTTTAAGTTGACCACTTCTTAAGGCAATTCAATATGTAGATCAATTTGATATTTTATACAAACTCATTAATTTTGTTATATTGCATTTGAGCGGTATTACTTTAATACTCGTAGTTTCTGTTATTTTTGTGATGAAATTTTAACTTTTTTTCTATATTGAGGTCGCCCTTTTGAACCCCCCTGATATTTACTACGCGGTGAGGCATTTGTAGTCCATCAACATTAATTATTTCCAGAGACATAATTTTGTCTATTTTTTCAGCGCATCGCGCACAAAAGCAAGGGAACGATGGGATCACCAGAACTCTGCTCACATCATGTCGCTTTGTACCGCAAGCTGCAAGTAGTAAGTCTGTGATAAGCGGAATACCTCTACGCTTTCCACTCACGGGACTGAAGGACAATCCCGACCGCTTTTATATAGTAAGAAAGAAGAAGAAGATATCGCACAGTCTGGAGTAGAAAATCATCTTTTACCTGGAAAAACGAAACTACAAATCCCATCGTGCATTGTGTGTGTGAAACACCGCGCCTGCGTAGCACTCACGGGACGGAAGGACAATCCCGACCGCTTTTATATAGAAGGATTTACAAAACTGTATTTTGTTTCCATTTTTATTTATTTCCTAACTAGCCATTTCATAAGACAGCGTATGACAGTTATAGTGCTACCTGTTAATCAGGTGTATCAGAAGTACTATGTAACTAACTACAGTAAGTCCTTTCCTGTATGCAGTATTTTTATTTATTTATTTTTTACCAAGGGTTAATATTAATGGTAGGTAGTGTGTTGTAGTGATTAAGGCTTTGGACCTAAAACTGTGGGTTCAAATCCTGCTACTGATTTTGTGTGACCGTGAGCAAATCACTGCCCCGCCTGTGCTCCAACTGGAAAAACAAAACAAATGTAACCAGTTGTATTTCAAACACTGTAAGTCACCTTGGATAAAGGTATTAGTAAAATAATAAGTAACAATAATATTATTAGGTCACCGAAGCTTCACAATTGGCCATGAGTAAATCATTCCTGTATTAGATCATTGCCTGCTTTTTGTCTGCTTTTCCTAATGACTTAGCTTTTGTTGATGGTCATTGCAAAACACAGTGTTACAGGAATATGTATTCTGCTGAAATGGAAAAGGTAATTAGGAGTGCTAGATAATAAAATGATTTTGATTTTTGATTGGGGCAAAAAACTTAACAATAACAATGACAAATGTTGGCTAAAAAAAGATATGACTTTTTTTTCCCGTATTATGTTTTAAAAGACAGTGTGTTGTGATAGACAATGCCTGTGGTCTATCATGCAGTATGCAGGCTTGGCGAGACACCAGCAAAATAGCCAATCACGATGCACTTCGCAAATTTGCCCGTCCCCACAAACAGGCTATATTGTAAACATTAGCAATGTGGTCAGGTGCTTGGAAAATATGTTGTGCAATGGAAGAAAGAGATAATACCAAAGAGAGGGCACACATCATTAAAAGTATGGAAGTGGTTCGGCTACCGCAAATCAGACCAAGCACAAATAAAACCAGTATGCAAAATATGCCATCAACATGCCCCAACAAAGACTAATACAACAAATCTATTCCACCACCTTAAAGAATACCATCCAGTCAAATATGCTGAATGTGAAAAAGACCCCTTGACCCCACAAGCCTTCGAGTAGTGCTGTTCTTAAATAGAAATCGATTGTGTGGCAAGGCATTAGGACATCACAAATGCAGTCACTTACTTTGTGACAAAGAACATGATGTCAGGGAGTGTTGTTGAAAAAGAAGGCTTCAGGAAACTTCTGATAGTAATCGACCTGAGGTTTTACTCCCTAGCTGACAACATTTTTCTCACTCGCTGCTTTCATAACTTTGTGATGAATGTCGACTAAAGTTAGGGGCTTCGTTAAGAGATGTGAGATACTTTGCCATTATGACAGATTTATACTTGAGTCGGACATCGAAGCCTCACATACATGCCGCCCTGTCATCCTGGGGGCTTAGAGAAGACCGTTGAGCTTGTATTACTACAGACAATGGAGGGAACACTGTCAAGGGTTTTTCGCTGAAAAATTGGAATCACCTTTAGTGCTTTAGTGCACCTAGCAATCAGTATGTGAAAGTTATTAGTTTGTTTAGTTTACCGTTGTAAATACACTTTGTATTGTGTTACTTAGATCAAACTTTTCAATACTAATATTACAATATACTACAACAGAGTGGCTTCTACTACTATGGTAATTGTTAATTAATAATACATGCATTTCTTTTTTTATCACTACAGAGGGAGCTGTAAGAGATAGCTGATATGAAACAGCTACTGTATTAGGTGTTTGTAAAAAAAGTAGACAGCGCATTTTGTTTTTCAAGGAAAAATCAGAGAGATCTGACAGTAGCTTAAGAGGAGTTTAATCTGCCCAAATATAAATTGATTACAGAATGTCCAACAATATGGGGGTCCTGTAAAAAATGGTAGGGGAGTGCTGTTGACAAAAAAAAGACACCTTGTGCTACCTTTGTATCCCTGCCACTGGTTCACCCTCATAAAGGGTTTTTAGTACGTGAGGCAACATTTTTACATGCAAAAGAGCATCATCCAAGCCTGAGACAGTGAATAGGCTGGTTTTTAGCAGGAAACCTGTAGTGTACAAGAGAAAATGTGTGCTGCTTTTATAGGGGAAAAAAGATGCCAGATTATTTTTAGATACTTTTAGAGAACAATTTGGCAAAAAATAAATGCACATCCTCCGTACTTGAGTAATGCTCTAAAATTTAGAATAAAATTAGAAATATAACATAAAATTGAAACTACAAAAGTGATATTTTTCAGTTTCAAAATGAATTAGACCATCCATTTTCTAAAGTCAAAAGGTTTGCTTGATTAATGATCAATATCACAAAATGAAAAATACATTCCTCAATATTCTTGGTATGCAAGTATTTCCTGTCTGGAGGTTTAAATTCAGTCGCTTGTAACCCAATTATTATCATAACTTCCTGATTAATATTTTTTCTCTGAGGGAGTCATGGAGTGACTCTGTCTTGAGAAAAAAAGAAACATAATTGGTTTTGTTACTTTTGAAACAGTTTAAAAACTTCCATGGTTGCATATTATGTATGCAATATATTTATTTGCACTCTTATAATGCATTTCTAACATTATATTGATACATGCTCTGATAAAAGTTTCAGTGTCAATTAATTTTGTGAATATTTAATTATAAGGTAGTATTACATTTCACTTTTAGCTTGCTCATATAAAATGTACTTCTACAGTGCCTTACATAATGATACAGATACAGTAAACAAACTGTACCAGTGTTCTCCTCAGAAATTTTTTCCAGCCAGGTGGCAGGAAAAAGTAGCTGGGTAGGGCGGGATGGGGAAATTTGGTGGTGGGGAAAATTAAATGTGCACTATTTTTATTTGTTAATTATTATTAATTATTTTCCAATGCTCAATATGACTTCTTTTTTTAAGGTTTGACACTTATGCCAGAATATTTTAAAATAAAATTAAATTTAAGAAGTATCAAATTCAGGATCTGGCAACCCTAACAAAAATTTTAAATAACAATTGTTATGACAAACCAAGAGGCACAAGTATTGTCGCTGTCAGGAAGAAAAGTGAAAACAATGAAAAAAAGTATGGGAAACCTAATGAAGAAAAATTAAAAAATATTCTTCAAAGCCAACTTGAATATGCAGATGGTGTCTTCAGTTAAATATTTATTCTTCTTTTCTTCCTGGAGGCCCAGTTGTCTGCAGCTTTCCCATAATCCCTGGGCACTCAAAGGAGATCAGCATGAGATTATTTAGCGTGCTTTGATTCATGCGATTTCTCAAACATGTCTTGATCTTTTTAAGGGCAGAAAACCCCCTTTCACATTCAGCTGTGCTCACTGGGACCACTAGCCCAATATGAGCTAGTTTGGCTAAATTTGGAAACGACTGTGAGCTCTGATGTAGTTGTCATTTTTAGTAAAAGCTGTTTTGGACTGAAGTCTTTGTATGATTGACTTCTGATCATTTTTGACACAACTGTCCTGTCTTGCCTGCTACTTTCAAATTTTAAAATTGGAGGGCTACCATTTTTGGAGTAATGATCGAAAAGAATTTCATGAGACTCACTTGAATCGTGAGTTTCTGCATTGAAAACTTTTGAAAAGCTGGAAATAATTGGCATGTTAGGAATTTTGCATCTAGGTGCTTGACAACTGTCTCTAGGTATTTATCATATACAATATTACCGTTTTGAATGACATTACATCACTCTGTGTATAAACAATGCAGAGGTCTGACCAATGATGAAGGCTTTGAAAATATCTCCCAGGAGTGTCTTTCAACTCCATGATGGACAATTTTGTGGGGAGCAAAATTGGCTCAATTTCGGTAAGATTGACATCTTGCCTTTGCCCAGCCTTAGATAGTTTGGACAACAAAGGTAATACGTCTGAAAGCATCATCAGAGAGGAAACAAAATTGTACGTTTTAATACATCTGCTTAATCCTTCAGCTGTGATGTAATTTCGTTCAGTGGCCTCTCTTTCCAGCACAGCTATGACACTCATCATACACTGTCGTAGTGACTGCACTGCAAAGTCATGAGACAGCCATCTAGTGTCACTGGCCATTTTCAGCTCAATCTGGGGAATGTTCAGAATATTTTGAATTTCAGTTAAACCAGCCATCGTAACTGAAGAGTTTTGGAAGAAATAGAACAGCTGCCTTAAGATGTCATTCAGTTTTGTTAAATAAGGTACAGCAGCTGCTGCTTGGGCACTTGCAAGGACCAATCGGTGGTTTACACAGTGGCAGTTGACCAAGAGTCCAGATATTTTATCTTTAAGCAGTTTTGCCACACCTTTCTGTTTCCCAGTCATAACAGCCACTCCATTTGACCCTAGTCCAACTAGATTAGCAGTTTTCAATCCTAGAATGTCCATAGTCTCACTCAGTGTGTTGGTTATAGTCTCCGCTTTGCCATCAATTATATTGCAGGTTGATACAAAACTAATTCTGACCTCTTCAGTGACCTGGCAAACATATTTAATGTAAATTATTAATTGTTTTACAGTGGAGATGTCTGTGGTTTCATCACACAGAATACTGAAAACATTTTCAGCGTGTATATTTTTCAGTATGTTAAGACTTTATTTCTGATGCTAAGACATCCAGCAGCTCTTGCATTATTCTTTCAGAGGTGTAATGTGCGTTTTTACCAATATTGAGATGTTGTAAAAAGGAACAACCTATTTCTTTACAGTGTTCCAACAGCTTTTCAAACAACATATGTGGCAACTCATTTTTTGCCAACCAATACATGGATCTCAAAGCTGCCACAAAGTCATCTCTCTAAGTTATTTAACACAGATACAGATCTTTCAATTTGACTGATTTGTTTGCTCTAGTACACGCTTTCCTAAAAGGTCAGCAGAAGACTCAATGTGCGTTTTACTTTTTTCATGGTCCAGCAAGCTTTCTTTTCGAATTCTTGTGCATGGCACTTTTAGCCAAAGTAACCCCTCCTTGGCGGGTGTTTTGTTTGAATATTTCATGCACAATGAGCACCACATAACATTTTCTTTGACCATTATCCAATCAAAATCTTTAAACCATTGTTTGTTTATGCCGGATAAGCGGTGCTTAGATTTATCAATTGGCAGAGTGTGTGCTGAAGAGACTTCCCCTGATGGACGAGCCTCTGCAATGTCCTTGTCTGCAATTGCCACATCAGGAGTTGACGCCGCACCTTCATTAGTTTGTGGCGTCTCTTTTCTGAAATAACTGAGTAGTGTTGTTTTCTGTACAAATCAGTACCTGTTTATTTGTCTAAAAATCTTTAGACATTCAATATTTTTTAAGTTGCCTGTAAGTGTACACACAATTATTTGTGTTTTTTCCTTTTTGTGATTTTATTATTGTAGTGTTGTGCTTGTAGTTATAAGTAAGCGTACACAATCAAATTAGAACTGTAATATGGCCATGTGCAATTTCTAAACAACAAAAGGCTGTGATTTATATATTTGCTATAATGTATACTGCATTTAGCACCAGTGTGTTACATGAACTACATTTGTGAGCAAAAATCACATTTTCAAGAGATCTGAAAGATGTCTACTTCACCTTTTCTTAGTTAGAATCTAAATGTCTCCCGTAGGTAAGGTAACTGGAAGTAGGGTTGTCACAATAACAAAATTTCAAACTTTGACACGTTACTAAGAAAAGAATTGAAATTTGATGCCATTTTCAGTACCCAGTACAGTAATGTAACTCAACAAAAAAATTATTTAAAAAATAGGAAGTCTGTATACATTAAACTCTTTACCCTGAGAAATGAATAACAGTAATACTTCAAATAGTGCAATCTTTTGAAAAAGGTAAGAACACAGTTCTGTAAACAATAAAAAGAAAAGAATTTTAAATCCAGTCAACATTTTTTTTACATTGATGAAAACTAATACTGTTACTGTGGTAGTATAATGAAATGTTAGAAAACTCATTACATGATAATTGAATAAACATTTAAATTTATTGTAAAAAAAATTTTCAATTAAAAGAACATTAATGTGGCCTTTTTTAAACAGTTGTTCAGAAAATTAACATACATACAAACAGACCACTAACACACCAAAAGACTTTGCATAAATGCAGACAGTACACATTGCATTTTTGTATAAATAAACTACGATGGCTTTACCTTCCAAAGTTTTTGCAAGAAAGGATAGCATCTCAACATGCTCTTCTGTGAGCTGTGCCCTTGTTGAACTGCAAATGAACCCTGTACTAAATACACATTCTGAAGTACACCTGGAAGTACGCGTATATGAGTTCATGGAGGAGTAGAGCCACTATTTATGCAGCTAAGCACTGGAAAGTTCTACCTTCTTACATTATATAGCAAAAGTGATGAAATATAATTTTACTATCACACATACTGTAATAGTGCACTGTGAGGGTTTTAAAATCAAGGGAGTGATGAAGCTATAGTTAAAGAATGTTTTCCCCTGAATGAACAGCACTGAATAAAACTGTTATTAAAATAATTGCAGACCCTTGTCTTGATGTGTTAAACTGGCTAGAAAAATCATTTTACCTTGTAGAAAAAAAAATAATTGTCACATCCGTACTTCAAATGCAACAATTTTCAGTTTTACACTTACTAATGTTTCCATAACTTAGAAATAAGATACCTTTCAAAATCCTTTCTATTGACTCACATGTTGGTGCTTCATATGTTTGGCTAAATTGGTTGTGGTATCCCCTTTACCTGGTATTTTGCAGTAGCAAATCTTGCATACAGCCTTGCAAGTATCTTGTGGTTTTCTGTCCCCATTTACGCAAAACCTGAGTATTTCCAGATGCCACTAAGGGACTTATTCACCTAAGAAATAGCAATACTTCAAGGTGGAGCAAGCATCACCAATTTACACTTTAATATAACTTTTCTGACTTAAAAATAAGAAGTCATTCTCTGCAGTACAGTAATATGTTAATGCATGTAATAAATAAATGCATTGCAATAAAGACAAGATGTTCCACATGCCTACCCAGATGGGCTGCCTCAAATTGGGACCCGAGTGCTGCTGTGCAGTGGGCGACACCTCAGCACCACACCAGTTCTGATCCCCAAGAGGTCTGACCCCATTGGCTCTCTGACGGTTTTGACTCTTTCCCCTTCATAATGTGAGTAGCCTTCCTATGAGTGGCTGCAGCAGAGCTGTTTTTTTTTTTTTTTTTTTTTACATTTGTTGGAATGCCAATTCTGCCACCAACCCCCATGATTTCCCTGTAAGTTGGAGGACCATTTGCAGGGCTGGATGCAGTTTAACAGCTGATCCCCCAATTAGCTGTGAACCAACCAGTGTCACTGAGATTACACAGGTGGTGAACCAGCTGAGGATAAGGAAGGCTGCAGGGATCTGTGGTATCCAGGGTGAACTTATTCAGGCTGGTGGTAAGGCTGTCCTCCTGGCACTGCAAGCAATCTTTGCTTCCATTTGGGAGACTGGCATCATCCCAACTGACTGGAAAATGGGACTTGTCATCCCTATTTGGAAAGGGAAGGGTGATCACCTGGATTGTGGAAACTACAAGGGGATAACACTGTTCTCGGTGCCAGGTAAGGTCCTTGCTAGGGTTGCTCTCAATAGGATCCATGATCACTTGCTCACCTACCAGTGACCAAAGCAGAATGGTTTTACGTCTAAGAAGTCTACCATCAACTGCATTCTGGTACAAAGGGTTCTCATGTGGCGCAGATGCGAATATCAGCAGAGTTTCTTTGCAGCCCTTGTTGATTTTTGTAAAGTGTTTTGAGCTGCCCTGTAGGATATCCTGAGACTCTGCAAAATCCCCTTAAAGTTGCTGGATATCATGGCTGGCCTGTACACTGGTACTGTGAGTGATGTGCAGAATGGAGGCAGAACCTCTGTGTTTTTCCCACTTCATTCTGGGTTCATCATGGGTGTGTTCTTGCTCCTACTCTGTTCAGTGCTTGCATGGACTGAGTGTATGGCAAGGTCGTGGGGTCCAGCAGCTGTGGGGCATCTCTCGGTGAAGAGAGATTCACTGAACTTGACTTTGCTGCCGATGCTGTGCTTCGGAAGAGTCAATGGAGGCTCTGATCGTGGCATTCGAGAGATTAATGATAGCTTACTATTTAACAAATTTTATTTGTCACTGGAAGAAAAAGTGACCATTTTTTAAATATTATATTAATTTAAATATTATCACAGTAAACCTGATCTTAGAAGGATATACTGATACTATAAACTGATTTTAAATACAGTATATTGTTGATGGCTAATATCTCAAATTGTATAGTACTGCTGTTGTATAGTACTGGGCTTATGCTAGTAATATTGAGTAAAGATCATTGACTCTCTTAATTCAGCGGATGCTGCTGCTACTCAAGCATACTTTATGTAAATCTGGAAGATTCCACCTGGTGGCAGTGTGGGATATCATCACGGAGAGAAAACATTTGGCTTCGCTGTGCTGTGAATTACCTGAAACATCCATGTAATTCTGAGCACTCCTTGCCACAATTCCTCTGAAAAGGATGGATGTTTAGTGATTACATTCATCAATCCAGGGATGCACCCATTCCAGCAAGCATCGGGCCTGAGGCAGAAACAATTCCTGGACGGAGCAACAGCTCATCGCAAGATGAATACAAGCACACACTTACACTAGCGTCATTTTTAGCATCTCCAAATCCCCAAATCATCATGTCTTTGGAAGGAAACTGGAGCACACTGTGGAAACACACAAGGAAAACATGCAAACTCCAGGCAAGGAACACCAGGGACGTGAATCCCTGCGAGGCAGCAGTGCTACTGCTCCGCCACCGTGCCACCACCACGTGTGTAATTATTAACAGTATTCATTATTTAAATGAAGTTAACGATTTATATGTAAAATGTAATATACATACTTTAATGCATTTAATCGTGAAAGTGATATCAAGTATAAATCTAAGGACTCTAAATGTGCAGAGAGCTGGAGTATATTTAATGTGTTCTGTGTGGTGATCTATTGCTGCTTGCTGCTACTGTCAGTTTAGGAGGAAACCCTAGAAGTACTTGGCGCTTAACAAGTGGGTCGGTTTTAAGATGATATTTACGACGGTCTGCCTTATTGATAAAATAACTGAGTTTAAAGTGGAAATTTCGAGATTAAAGCCAAAATTTCCATTTTAATCACAAAATAGACCTTTTCACTGTGTCCCTAATTTTTTTTCTCTGTGGCTCAAATACACTGCCGTACATTCTGATGCTGTTGAGAAGGTGCAAAAAACAAAAAAAGACGGCACAGGAGATGGTATGCGACACTTGAATATAAAAGCACCACGAAAGCATTTATATGTCGGCATTATGCTTCACCACATGGAACCGTTCATCAAACATCAAAGCACTCATATTAAATTCTGTAGGATCTGCAAAGCTGCTTGCTGTATGTCACATGTTGATAGTAAACAGAGACTCTGTCGCCACATTCCGACTTGGTCACACTGTGCCCCCAAACATTTTGCTAGTACTGCAACTAGCGCATGCATCGCCTTAATTTCTGATGATGTGCTCAGAGGACGCGTCAAATGAACCTTTGGCAGCCATGATGCAGCCCTTAGGGCTCGTTTATACTTCATGCTCAGAATGCGTACACGCGTTCATTTCACGCATCCTGGTCTCACATACCATCTTTTGTGCTGGCTTTTTTTTTTTTTTAGCAACTTCAGAACAGCAACATAATGTACAGCGCTGTATTTGAGCCACTGAGAAAAAAAATTAAGGACATGGTGAAAACGTGTATTTTGTGATTAAAGTGGAAATTTCGGCTTTAATCTTGAATTGTCCACTTTAACCTTGTAGTTTACTTTATCATTAAAGCAGACCATCGTAAACGTCATCCCAGTTTTAATCGCTACGGAAATCAGCAATAGATCACCACACAGAACACATTAAATGTATGATATTCCAACTATCTGCACATTTAGTATCTTTAGATTTATACTTGATATCACTTTCATGATGAAATGCATTAAAGTGTGTATGTTACATTTTACAGATAAACCGTTCATTTCGTTTAAATAATGAATACTGTTAATAATTGCACACATGGGGGTAAGATGGTGGCAGAGCGGTAGCACTGCTGTCTCATAGGGAGTCATGTCGCTGGTATTCCCTGCTTGGATTCCACACTGTGCTCCAGTTTCCTTCCAAAGATATGCAGATTTGGGGATTTGGTGCTGCTAAAATGACGCTAGTGTATGTGTGTGCTTGTATTCGCCTTGCGATGAGCTGTTGCCTCGTCCAGGGATTGTTTCTTACTTGTGCCCAATGCTTGCTGGAATGGACACATCCCTGGATTTAATCAATAAACATACTTTTCAGAGATATTGCTGTAAGGTGTCATGTGAATTGGCTAGAACACCCATTAAATTCCAAACACAGAGAAGCCGAACATGTTCATACCATGATAATATCTCGCACTGCCACCTGGTGGACTCCTCCAGATTTGTGTAAAGTACGTGCACAAGTATAAACACTACAATGCTTGCATAGCAGAAGCGTCCGCTGCAGCATGTGTCGCGTCGCGTGAAGTATAACTCCGGCCTTAGATATGTCTGTGGACGTAAAGGTAATGTTTTGCACATCTGGAGCTGATGCACACCTATTAAAGACAGAGTGCTCATGTGCTTATAAAGTGTATAGTGTAAACATCATAGTGTTGTTGACAGTTTTTTATTTAGGCCTGCTATGTGAACTCTAGTGGTCACTATACCTAACAAAATAAAAACTTGTCAAAAAGATAGAACATGGTCATTGAAATATTATTCTTTGTCTGCTTGTCCTTAGCTTTTGTGTTTTATCTTTTATTAACAACTAGGGCAAAAACATGCTTCTTTATTAAGAGAACACATTTACTGTTGTGTTTCTTCCTTTAAATAAAAGGATAAACACTTGCAATCATGCATGAAACTTGCTTAATGTTACAATTTCTTTATTTGGTATTTAAGCCTGCAGGAAATGTTATTTTCTAAACGACATTTGAAGGAGAATTCTGTCCCCTTCAGGAAACAGCGTTATCATTTAATGCAGAATACTTTGAGCTAGAGGGTGTTTATAAGGTATTTTGTCTTGTCAATTTGACAGGCATGGCCACTTAAGACAAATTTGCCTTTAGTGGCATTGTTTTAACTACATTAGTCTTAAGTATTTGTGTATTCTGCGTTTTTGTTGCACCCAATAAGGTTTCTTATGGTACAGAACACAATATGCTTCCAGAACAACAATATGCTAAAGAACCACCCACGAGAAATCGAGTGTGGCGATACACTTACTAATGGCTGCCATGGATGAAGAAAAAAGTGGACATTGACCCTTATTATGTCTTGACCTGCAGTAGTTATATTGTTTTATTGGTAGTAACAAAGCTCTTTTTGTGGTTGGCAGTAAGGCCGAGTCAGGGAATGAAGGCTCTTTGTATCCAGTAGGGTCATTTAACTCTACAACCCTTATACAAATGCCAGCTAGCTATGAGACACCTGCGGAGCACTGTGTGAAAGTTTATACAGGATATGCTCCTGATATGCCAAGACTGACACTTAATTGGGGTGTTTTTGGGGACATTTTGACATTAGATGGTGCTCTCTGTTGGATCAGGTTAATGAGAGCACCATCGCTCTTTGTAGTCCAAAATCACCACCCTTACTTTGGGTGCCATCTTCATAAAGTGTTCAAATAGTTTAGAACAGTGACACTTAGCGAGCTGTCTTCTTGTCTCCACCCAGTTTTAAGCAAAATGAATTAATGGTTATCTCCAGACATACATATTACATGTCTGGCCCTGCGAGACTACCTAGAAACAGACAGGTGATGCTAGACACAAAAAAATTTTGAAAAGAAAACTCCAAAATGAAATATTTTTCTAAGTAAGAAATTTCATTGACCATATAATGTAAATTGGAAACATGTTATGAAAGATAAAGTTTAATAGTAATCATTTTAAAAATGTATTAAATTACTGAGATGAGTTTACTAATTTAATTGTTGCAAAACAGTGCCCTCTGTTGGGAATAGCTGGGCAGTGCCTCACTTGCCACTAATCTTGACACTTTTGATGATATAGATTGAGATCTACCTCAATACATTTTCTTCAGCTATACTATAATAACATATTTGTGCTATGACTTTGACAGGATTTATGAGCACAGCCTTATCTGATATGCCTAGTTCAGACCTCATTAAGAGTTAAATTGGCTTACTCTTTCAGTGTAACACTTCACTAAGTCTGCCAGCTTTTGTATTTTTGACCAACAATAGTCCAACTCTGTACTATTGAACAGCTGGAAGCAACATTAAGTCACTGTTTTTCAGTACCAGTCTGTCCAGTTTTACTTAGTGAATAGTAATTATTAATGAACACTACTCTTTTCAAATAGCCTGATGTCTGTTAAGAGTTGTATAGACTGATGGGCCAATTTTTATGATGGCCACGTGATTTCAGTGAAAATGTTGAGTATGTGTACAACAATTTTTTGCATTTTAGCAGTTCTAAGATAGAGGACAATAAAAATGTTGCAAAAGTCTAAAAATGGTGTTGTCTTGATATAAAGAATACGTTCCTACGAAGCAAAGTGTTTACTGGATAGAATATTCAGTAAATTCTTTATTTACATGAAACCTCTATAATGAGTAAAACATACAGTTCTAACATTCCTCACAACCCACTTCAAATCTGGTCATTGTATAGATTTATTCCCATAAACTAGTCACAAAAATGAGTGATGTTGACAGAGAAGTGAGAGACATGAGCCATTTTGACATTTCAAATTTCAAAACTAATATGCAAATATCAATGCTGCTGTAACAACTGGTAAACTTCAGTACTCCAGTTACTGGATTAAATAGACAGTACTTTATTAGCCATAAAGGGGAAATTTTTTACAGAGGTTCAAGAAATATTATAACAAACAACAATTAATAATACTGACATGGCATAGTGTGTAGCAGGTCTGGGCCTGTCACCTCAAAAAGGCAAAGACCTGAAAAATCCTGAATGGGAAAGGAGGACCGCAAGAAACAGACCCGACAACAATCCACGGAGAGCCTGCTGGTCTCGCTATGTTGTCTGGGATGTTGTGCGTGTGATGAAAAACACTCAAAACAGATGTCTGGCTCTGGACACCGATATCTATAAGGTTCTGAATGGTGTAGCGGATGTTCGCCGAACCGATCGTGCACAAACAAGGACAAAAAAAAAGTACAAAAACAACAGAAAAGTGCACTGAAAAGGAGAGCCCTGAGCCGCTGCGCGCCGCCATGCTCCTAGCCTAATCGAAGTAGGCTAGGCACTTTTTATAACTCTTTGGTTAGTACATTAGAAAAATTGTTGGTGTTTTTTATTATGAAAAGGTTAAGTAAGTGTTGCAGTGGGAGGTTCGGAACGCATTATGGGTTAGCCTTTGCGAACGAATTAAGTTCGTAAGTCAAGGGTCCACTGTATTGTGTATTTAAGTTAATCAAATTTATAACAAGTCTCCGGAAATCCACCCGCCGATGTACCGTATTTGCGTATATAGTTTCAACACAAAGGTTCCAATTTACCAAACTTCTCCGCAATCACTTCCTGGTTTCCATCAAAAATGCCGGCAGTCTCAAATTCTCGCCGATAAACATTATAAATATACCCAAAGAGACACTTTTAAGGAAATTTAGAAAATTTTGCTTGGAGAAGGGGGTCGGCTTAAATACCGGTCATCGGCAAATACATGTAATTTAGTAGGTAGAGAAGGGGATCGGCTAATATACCGGGTCGGCTTGTATTCCGGGATCTACGGTAAGTACTGAACTCCTTATTTTAAAAGTAAAAATTTTTTAACCTGCCTCCTTTAATATTGCTTTTGGTAATTTTAACAAGGGATTATTGGTAGCTTCCTGTGTGGGTCTGCATTGTTTAATTTTCCAAGTATATGCCAAATGTTTTTTTAACTCATGTTTTTAATGTAATAACAGTAGTGTGATTTAATATAGATTAAAAAAAAGAGTAAAAAAAGCCTTTCAAAACTTTACATTTACAAGAAGTATACAATTCCATATGAATCCAGATCAAAAGAAGAAGAAAGGTAACTCAAAGGTTAAATACAGCTTACAGTCAAAAAAATATAAAAGTAACTTACAAATGGTTTGAGTCACTGCAAAAAGGCAGCTTTAAGTACAGAACTACTTTAGTGCAAAAATCCAGAACTTTTTCAGTTCAGACTGTTTAACACTAGAATTACCAAAGCCTAACAAAACATTTGTAAACCGGGCCCACCTTAAATCCCCTCGCACCTCTCTGTCAGCGTCTTTTGTCTTGTAAATGTGCCGATCAAAACAAGCAGCAAGCAGCCTGCTATACCATCCCCCTGCCGCTGCAGAACAGGCAAGAAGTTCTCCCAGTTCAAGCCTTGATTATCAGGGAGTGAGCTACCTAGAATTGTATAGGAGAAATAATTTCATCTGTGTTCCGTGTCTACAACAATCTGTGTAAACATTTTTCATATTTTAGTAATAAATGACAAAATGTAGACATGAACTGTATAATGTATGAAGGCTGATGGCCAAATATCAAATAAACACTTTCACAAAAGGTACAAGTGCAATATGACTTCTTGCCCGTTCTGTGGCGGTGGGGGTGATGGTATAGCAGGCTGCCTGTGCTTATCAACACATTTACTCGACAAAAGATGCTCAAAGAAAGGTTTTGAAGGGATTTAAGGTGGGCCGGGTTTATGAGTTTTTTCGTAGGCTCTGGTAATTCTAGTGTTAAATATTATATGAGTCAATTTAAAGACAATCTTCGAATTGGGGGTTGATTTTTTTTTAAAAAGTAAACCAACCCCTGGCCAGAGGTGCCATGGCCCCAGAAGTGCTGTCTGATGGACCTTTGGGGGGTGGGGTGGGCACAGCTCCTAGTTAAACAAAACCACTGACCTAAAATGAAATACAAAAACAGAATATACCAACAAACAAGAAGAAAACTCAGGAGAGAAAGTCCTGGCCAACCCATAATAATGAGAGGAATATACCCAATATATGGAATAAAAAGATTTTTTCCCTGCTGGAAAGTAATTAAAAATATCACTTTTTTCCTTAGAATTTGCATATTCATAGAAAAAATAACTGCTAGCATGAAGTGAGTGTCAGCAAATTTATTGGAAGCTAACATCACTTGCATAAATCTTTACACCTTTGTTCAGAGAATGTGAATTTTCTGTTTTCAAACTCACTGCTGAATCATTGTTTTGTTTGTACTCGCACACAGAAGAAGGTGGGAGATGCTTATTGTGTTAAAATCTGTTGAATAGCATACATTTTAAATTCTTCACAATGTTCCTCCTCTACCCAAAAACTCCAATTAACAGACTAAATATCTATAATACTAATTTTGCTTCTTCACAGTAGTCTGAACCTACCCAAATGTTCAGATGCAATACCTGTTGTTTTTTTTTAAGCAGAGGTTAA
>JANRMT010062792.1:118773954-118830047 GCA_026402145.1 Polypterus bichir lapradei | reverse complement strand
TATATATATATATATATGTGTATATGTATATATATATGTATATGTATGTGTATGTATGTATGTATATGTACAGTATATATATGTATGTGTATGTATGTATGTATATGTATGTGTTGTGGAACGGGACCTGGACACAGACAGACGGACATTGTTTCTTCCAACCAACACAGGTTTATTTACAAATATTTACAAATATTGCAGTGCACAAACTCAGTGCCTTCAGCACCGATTCCCCAAAAGTCTGGGCCTTTTACACAGTTACAAATGCCTTTCTTCTGTGGCCCCTTTTATACCACCCCGGATGGGCTCCAGCTGCTTCCTGGCACTCCTCCTTGGACATGCCCCCGTGTGGTGGAAGTGCCGGCTGCGCACCCGGAAGCCCTCCAGGTGTCCCCATTCTTCTTCCCCCCAGCACTTCCTGGTGTGACAGAAGTGCTGGGCTCCAGGGTTCTTCAGGCACCGGGGCGCCACCTGGCGGTGGCCACGGGCCCCTACAGGGTTGGGCTTCCCAGCCCCCTACCCGAGGCCACCAACAAAACCATGTATGTATATATAAGTTGTTACTATAGTTTTTTTATATAGCATTAATGAAGAGTTATGCCAGCCTGTATCTGCAAGAGGAACCAAGTAAAGGTCAGTCTCATACTGAAAAAAAGAAAATATGTCAGGAGGAGATCCAGTGGTTTTGCAGTGTAGCCTTTATTATTAGATTTATTAAATTACTTCCAGTAGTTTCATTACATCCTCCCTCAGACTTTTCCAGATGTATTGTGTTAGGGAAACTGCATATACATGGAAGCTTTTTTCAGTTTATACTTGTGCTTTTTATAAGGAATGATATCACAAAGCTGCATTTCTTCAGCTTGTCTTCACTTAAATACAGGAAACTGTTACATTCTGCACTAACCTTTTTCATACATTCTCTGCATCTAAAAGACCATTTTCACTTCAGCTCATTATTTACTTGATTAGAAAAATGTAAAAGGTGTCATTATTTAATGACCCTGGTGTCTTCTACTGTCAGCCTTACTTTTTGATCAGGTGTGATGGACGGCTGGTGTTTCAGTCTGGCCGGGATGTCCCTCAACAGAGAAAAGAAAGAAGAACATTCTTTTCAGGTCACTGCATCCCTCGGGACACTAGATGGCAGGTTCCCTGGATTCCCTCAGGGCAGCATGGGACATGGAGTCCGTTTCTTCAGCCCTGTTGGATGCCGGGGGTGCCGCCAGGGGGAGCTCACCGAGAACCTGGGGACTGTTATTGCTACACCAACCCGGAAGTACTTCGAAGTCACAAGGATGGAAGCCCACAATACTTCCGGGATATTTAAGGAAGGAGGATGTGGCGTTTGACCCAGAGAAGGAATACTTCCTGGTCATGAACTATTTAAAGGGCGATAGGAAACCCAGCAGATTGAGCTGGAGTTGGGTGGTAGAGTGACGGAGCTGCTGGGTGGAGAGGAGGATTATTGTTATTGATTATTGTTTATTATTATTGTGCTTATTATTGTAGAGTTGTGAAGTATGTGGTGCTTGTGCACTTTATTGAAGAAAAATATTAAAGAAATCTTCTTGGTGCGTTTACAAGTGTATCCTGGACATCTGTCTGGTGGGTTTAACGGGGCATCAGCACCTCTAGCGTCCACAAAGGAATCATATTTAAATTCATTATACTGCTTCCTCAGATGATTTTACATACCACAAATTGAATGTTTTCACCCTTCCAATCCAGTTAAAGAAGTGAATAGCCTTAATTGTGAAGAAAAAAATACTTTTCTGCGCAGTCTTTCATATAATTCATGTAGTGTGTAATTTGTAAGGCTGTAGAATTTGCAGTGCACGGTTCATTAAAATAGTCTTAGTTTATGGGTGACAAAATTAATTTTTTACTTCTTTCATTCTCATTTCCCACTTATTTCTTTCTGTAACTTTAAATTTCAAATACTGGGTGAGGTTGGGGCAGGTCTTAATATAGAGACTGTGTAGTCTTCAAATATTATGATGTAAGCCTACCTTGGAATAGAGAAAATACATCTTTTGTCATTTCACATGTCTCCTTCCAAAGCAAAATCGAGTATATTGGAATGCCTCTGCCTTCATACATGCATGTTTCCTTGGGATATCATTTGTTTAAGGAAAAAAAAACGAAATGGTTAGATTGCCTAGATGTTTTTGCTAGTCTCCAAAATCAAATCAAGTTGGTTGGAAACATGATTTGTTTTTTAAATTGTGCTGATTATATTCTCATGACCTAAATGAGACTCTGTGTACAAGGTATGATTCTTTAATTTGTCGTAGCTTTTCAAATTCCTGTACTTTCCAATTTAATATGACAGTGCTTTTCATTTTTGATGTTAGTTATTGAAATTCAAGTTTGTATTTGCTATAATCAAGAGAAAAAATATGTCTTGTAAGGTGGAATGTTAACTGCTTTTAAGTACTGTTTTTCAGTGTGTTACTGGGACACGAAGATCCATTTTTAGTTTTTCCCTGCTGAGATAGAGTGTGTCACTACTTACCTTTCTTATAACAATAGTTTCCTAACACAGCATGGTGTAACATGACTGGCATGTTTAAATATCATAGCTTGAGATCACTATTAGATGGATGATAAACTCCCAAAATGCAGTGCACTTCAATGTGACCTTGTAAAACAGATGATTGCTACTACTGCATGAGGCAGTTTACCCACAGGTTCTTGACCTCTCCGGGCCGGCTCAGAAATGATTGCCTGTTTGGACTGTTCATTGAATGAGTTTCTAACCCATACTAATACCCTACAAGAGTGAAGATTTTTTAAACAGTTTTATCTTGAAATATAAATTAGAAGCATTCTAAATTGTGAGAGTTATTTACCAGTAGACATTTATGTAACTTTGACTAATGTGGACAGTTTGTACACAATCACACTAATTTGTATACTACTCAGTCTTAAAAGAAGTAAACCATAATCAAGTTTCACATCTTTGACTGTGTAATGCAATATACTGTAAGTCAGCAAAATGCAGTCTGTCTAGTGATATGGTGGGTATTTAAAAGTTTGGGGAACAATGGTGGAATCTCATTTTTTTTAATCTCAGAGTATATTTAATTAATTCATATATAATGTGAGAAACTATATTTGTAATAGTGCCTTTTAGGGCAAGTGTTAAAAGTGTTTTTTTTTGTTGTGGCATGTTTTCTGTCTAAAGCACATGTAACACTAGATGACACTGTACCAGCGCTTAACCCGGCACACAGACACTGACAACACGTTTTAAAAGCACCAAAAAGTTGTTTTATTTCTTTTCTTTAAATAAATAGTGACCAAAGCACCTGTACCACAACAAACAAACAAACACAATAATATTTAATTCTTAAAATCTCTCCTCCACACCTCCCAGCATGCTCTGTCCTCTACCTCCCAACTCCAGCTCACTTGCTGGGTCTCCCAACAGTCCTTTAAATAATCCTTGACCCGGAAGTGCTTCTCCTCTTCCGTCCATGTGACTTGCCAGCACTTCCAGGTCACTTGGAGAGTTAAAGTACTTTAATCAGCCTGGAAGTACTTCAGGGCTCACGTCCACGTGACTTCCTACTACTTCCAGGCTATGGAAGAGGCATGGCTCCTCCGGTCCTCTCACAACTCCTCTTGGCA
Organism: Polypterus bichir lapradei; assembly: GCA_026402145.1. Taxonomy (NCBI): domain Eukaryota; kingdom Metazoa; phylum Chordata; class Cladistia; order Polypteriformes; family Polypteridae; genus Polypterus; species Polypterus bichir. The sequence goes on along the minus strand of JANRMT010062792.1, from coordinate 118,826,411 downwards.
GCACCCACAGTACCCAACAGGGCTAAGCAACCGAACTCCAAGTCCCAAGATGCCCTGCAGGAATCCATGGCACCGTTACACTCCAGGGGAGCTGCCATCTAGCATATTGGGGGAGGCAGTTTCCTTGAAAATCTGCCTTCCCCCATCCTTCCATCGCAGGTGCGTCTTAGCCAGGTTGAGCTGCTGGCCATCTCTTAAACACATAAATGTAATTAGCAATAATTGGTTTGAAAAGGGCACCTGTTGGTGGTTGTTTCTGAAGCAGTTTTGAGTCAAGAATCGCTAACACTTACATTTAGATATTTACACTCAGAAAGACATGGACACAGCCCTGTTTCAAGTGCACTGAGTTTAAATTAAACAATAAACACTAAATTAAATAAAAAATAATAACCTATAGACAATCAGATATAAGCAAGAATTAAAATAAGGTGTCAAAATTAATAACAGACATTAACCAAAAAAAACATACGTAAAACAAATCTGAATCATTAAAAACATTTATGCTTAACATGTACGAGGTCAGTAACTTGTATAATTTATTATGTAAAAATATCTATTTTGATTATTATAGCCTCAGTTATTATATCTAAATAATGGAAAATGCTTTCAGTTTAAGAATTTTATTTTTTGCTTTATTTTGTTACTAGATCTATTCTTTATTTACTGTTTTGTGTAAGAAATTATTTTTGATCCTACGTTTCATTTGCTGGCATTTTTAAAATGCTTCTTCCTTTCAGGGTTTAAATAAAGATTTAGATTTGTTTATTTATTTATAGCTGAATCCAGTGTAGTGCATTCCTTTTTCTTAATTTTATACAATGCATTTTCCACAATACTTTTTCAGTACAGCTGTGTTGAGTGTATTTCTTCAAAAGTATGTTGTCTTAGTCCAAGAGGAAACTATTTAATCTATAATAAAGAGAATTCTCCAGAGGCTGGCCTTCACATTTTATGGGTCACAGTGGAAACACTGGAGGGCTAACAAGTAAATGAATTCTGCAGACGGAGTAAAAACTCAGCATGCAGTTTTGTATTTGTTATTTGCCCTTGATAGGGAGGCAGTTGATTGCTTTAATAATTTATGTTTAAGTTAATTTTAGAGTTTTACAAGAAAAAATAATAAATCTCATTGAAGAATGCACTGTGTCATTGTTTTATTAAGCATCAGTTGAATGAAAGTCTAAACACAGTCATTTATTTGCTCTCTCTATCATGGCAATCAGCTTCTTTGCCTTAAGAGGGTCTTTGTTTATGCAGTACAAGAACAATTAGTAATATATTTATGGTTTAAGCATTTCCTTTGCTGCTCTTAGTTATAGTCGAGTCTATAACACAGTGTATCATTGACAACAAACTATTGCATAAATATTTTAGCCAAAATTATGTTACAGGGTTAATTACTTCAACTAATGTTTTGAATAAAGTTGATGGCTTTTAATGACCTTTAAATAGGGGAATAAGTATGTGAAACATTCCTCACCATACTTCTCTTAACATTCATTGTGCATATTTTTGTCTGTAATGGACTTTTGTTTACAATTTAGGAAAACTGAATTTGAATGCTGTATACAAGAGTGTTGTACACAGAATACTGTGTATATCCTGATCTGAGGTACTAGCAGACTTTCTCCTTGTGTATGTTTTGGGTACTGGGGGTGTTTATCCTGTTTCCCCATTAACTTCCTAACTATGTACATGTAGAGTTAACTGGCATCACTAAACGGCTTTGATTTGAAAAAGTTTGGGAGTATTCATGTGTTCAGACTTGTTGTTACAGTATGATTTAAGACTTCTGACAGTTCATCTCCATCAGAAAGGATATAAAGAGGTGCATTTTCGCAGCTCAAGAGTCCTGGGATTAACTGAGAGGTTGCAACAACATATATTTTGAGTCTGTATTCTACCTGTGCCTGTTTGATATGTATACTGTATCTATTTTATGTTAGTAAAAATCTCTGCCTACCCAGTTTCACTACTTCAAATTTTCCTTTGCAGTCATTTACTAATGTTTGCTTGTTCTATTCAGCCTGGCAGTTTTCTGACTTAGATTTATTTCTAAATCTTCATAGTAAAATAGATTTGTTGTATTTTATCACAGACATTTTATAACATTGGAAAAGGAATGTATTTAAATGAGGTAAGGTTTAGGAAAATGAAACAGGTGTTCATTGAAAGAAAGAAAGTAAATTAAACAGGTGTTCATAAACTTTGCAATGAATAACACAGAAATTCCACCTACTCAGAAAAAATAGGAATTAAATAAAGTATTTTACTTCAAGTGATAAATAGCATCTTGCAACAAAACTCTCTATTTCAGTTTGTCAATATGAGAAAATTACCTTTTCTGTTGTGCTCAAGTATAATGGAGAATACTGGCAATATAGCCTTTTTAAAAAGTCTAAATCTATATTGAAACAATGTGATATGTGGGCCCTTCAGTCAATTCTCCACAATTAATTTAAAAATGTAATTTTTCAGAAAAAGGTATTCTTTAGATATTTGGCAGAACAATCTAGTATACTGTATTTTTCACAAAAATGCTAGTTTATAAGTTTAAAAAGTAAAATAAAGGAGAAAAAAATCTAATAACAAAAAGATTAAGAAAGATAAACTTGGAACAAAACACGTTTGTTTAACTGAACTGTAAAAGAGAAGCAATAGGCAGAAGGAAGAAGAAAAATTACTTACAGAAACACACAGCAAAGAACATCACAAACATGGCATTGAACAGTTCCACAGAAAGATTAGGGAAAAAAATTGACAACTCACTTACTGTCTGAACTTCTGCTTACTTAAGTAGGCAATAGGGTTGCTCAGTACACCAGTACTGAAAACATGACTTGACTTGGAAAAAGTACAGAAAGCCCCTTTTTTTTAAAACAGTGCCATACAAGCATTTTGGTAATTTCGGTACTGGAAGTAAACCATACCATTGAATGACCTTGTGCTTGGCTCTTCATTCTTCTGCTTTCCAATGCACTGTAGATTGTGCAGGGGAACAACCCTCTGCCACCCCTTTTGACACATTAAACCAGTGTTTCTTAAACTATGGGTCGCAATCATGTGTGTGATGGTTCGCTACATGATTGTGTATAACCCCAATTCCAAAAAAGATGGGTCGCTCTGTAAAATGTAAATAAACTTGCAAATCTCATAAACCCATATTTTATTCATAATAGAACTTAGAAAACATATCAAATGTTGAAAGTGAGACATTTTACTGTTAGTTCATTTTGAATTTAATGGCAGCAACATCTCAAAAAAGTTAGGGTGGGGGCAACAAAAGGCTGGAAAAGTAAGTGGTACTAAAAAAAACAGCTGCAGAAACATTTTGCAACTAATTAGGTTAATTGGCAACAAGCCTGTAACATGATTGGATATAAAAAGAGCATTTTAGAGAGGCAGTCTCTCTCAGAAGTAAAGATGGACAGAGGTTCACCAATCTGCAAAAAACTGTGTTTGCAAATTGTGGGACAATTTCAGAATAATGTTTCTCAACATAAAATTGTGAAGACTTTGAATATTTCATCATCTACAGTACATAATATCATCAAAAGATTCTGAGAATCTGGAAGAATCTCTGTGTGCAAGGGACAAGGCCCAAAGTCAATATTGGGTGCCTGTGATCTTTGGGCCATCATACGGCACTGCATTAAAACAGGCATGAATCTGTCATGGAAATTACTGCATGCACTCAGGAACACTTCCAGAAATCATTGTCTGTGAACACAGTTGGCTGTACCATCCACAAATGCAGGTTAAAGATCTATCATGCAAAGAAGAAGCCATATGTGAACATGATCCAGAATTGCTGTCATCTTCTTTGGGTCAAAGCTCATTTAAAATGGACTGAGGCAAGTTAAAAAAAAAAAACTGGTCTGTGGTCAGACAAAATTTTAAATTCTTTTTGAAAAACATGGACATTCGTCTTTTTATTAGTGCTTAGTTCAAAAGCCAGCACCTCTGATGGTATGATGGTGCATTAGTGCCTATAGAATTGGCAGCTTGCATATCTAGAAAAGCATCATCAATGCCGAAAGGTATATATAGGTTTTAGAGCAATATATGCCCCTATTCCAGATGAAAATCTTTTTCAGGGATGGCCTTGCATATTTCGGGAGCACAATGCTAAACCCCATACTGCATCTATTACAACAGCATGTCTTCATAGTAGAAGAGTCAAGGGTGCTGAACTGGCCTGCTGAAGACCAGACCCTTCATCATGAAACAACAAAGAAGACCGAAGACTGCTCAGCAACTAGAATCGTATATCAGACAAGAATTGGGCAGTGTTCCTCTCCCAAAAATGCAGCAACTGGTCTTCTCAGTACCCAGACGTTTATGGACTGATGTTAAAAGTAGAGGGGATGCTACACAGTGGTAAACATGGCTATGTCCTAACTTTTTTGAGACATTTTGCTGCCATCAAATTCAAAATGGCCTTATTCCTTTTTTAAAATGGTATGTTTTATCAGTTTAAACATTTGATATGCTTTTTGTGTTCTACTATGAATAAAATATGTATTAATGAAATTATCAAATCATTGCATTATGTTTTTATTTATATTTTACACAGTGTCCCAACTTTGGAATTGGGGTTGTTGTAAAATTACAAAACGTCACCCAAGTCTGAATTATGTGCTGAGTGATATGCCTATGGCTATTTATCATACTTTTTATTGTGACAGTATGTGAATCAATGCCATTGATGCATCACAGAGCGCTTATGTTTCTATTGCATAAAAATGTAATGAGGAAAACATATCTCCCATCTCAGAACCTATTAAACAGGTTGGACTGAGAAGACTGGCAGCAATAATATGTGTAAGAAAAGGGATACAGAGGAGAAACTGACAGATGAGCTTGTGAGGTGAAGAGACAGTGGTGCCAGATTGAAATGTCAAAATGAAAATAGCAAGTGCGGGGCAAGGATATGATGATTTTTAGGGTTTGATGAAGGGCATGTGATCTTGGTGGGAATATATATAGTGCTGTGCCCCAATATTGTTTGCAAAATGCAGTTTCAATGGGGTGAACATTTTGCATTAAGTTTGTAAGTGATCTGATAAAGGTCTGTCAACTGGTATCATGAAGGACATGTTTGTTAGACAACTAAGAATCGTTAGAACACCAGATATTATAAAAAAGTTGAGATAAGCAGTAAATATTTACCGAGATGTCAGGTGGTAGAGAAACATTTCAAACTGGTCTCAAATCTTCCATTACATGTATGTAGGACTAGGGTGTTGTACCATGTTAGCCATTATGAATGTAGTAAGAAGTCAAGCAAACCGACACCTTTTATTGGCTAACTAAAAAGATTACAATATGCAAGCTTTTGAGGCAACTCAGGCCCCTTCTTCAGGCAAGATGCAATTGTAATTTGAGGCCTAAGTTGCCTCAAAAGCTTGCATATTGTAATCATTTTATTTAGCCAATAAAAGGTGTCATTTTGCTTGACTTCTCACTACATTAAATGTATAAAATACAAGTACTGCTTAGATTTTTTAAGAATAATAGCTATTTTGTTTCTTACTCAGTTAATTGAGTTTTTAAAGGGAACCCAGGATATATCCATCTGTTTGTAAATTCATTAAGAAAGATGTATTGTTAATTCTGGAGCTCATTTCAAAAACATTATTTTAAAAAATGTTATTTAAGACGAGGTAAACAAACTGCATCTTTTAATTAATTTTTGAACTACTTCATTCCTTATCCAGCACCATGTATCAACTGACTAAGTTAGGTCACCTTTCCTACAGTCCTTTAAGAAATCCTCATATCCATGTGCTGCACTCTAAGAATTTCTTACAGCTTTACTAAAACATAGACTTTGCATTTCCACTGGCTGTGATGTACCTCATGAATCTAGTCCTGTTTTGTAGGTTTTAGGTTCAAGCCCCAGGTGCTCTCTGTATGGAGTGTGCATGTTCTCCCCGTGTGTATGCATGTTCCTTCCAGGTGCCCTGCTGGCCTCCCACAGTTCAAAGAAATGCGGGTTAGTTGAATTGGCAATGTTCAGCTCACCACAGTGTATGTTTGTGTGTTTGTTTACTCTGCAATGGACTGGGGCCCTGTTTAGGGGATTTTCCTGCCTTGTGGCCTATGCTTAGAATAAGCAGGTTTGGATAGATGGAGTATTGTTCTAAGAATACTTTTGTTTCCACTTTTCTCTTTAAGTAATATTAATTTGAGAAATATGCCTGAAAGGAAACTAAAACATTTACTTTTTTCGAAAATTGTATAAATTCCAAGTTTAAAAAGTAGTTAGAAAATGTACACATGGTTTAAAATTCAGGTGTGTTTGAGGGCTGTGCAAGCACTGTAATCCTCAGTAGATTGAGTTCAATCGATGGATTGAGAAGATTCTAAAACCTATTTCAGGGTAGTGGAGGCCAGAGGCTATCCCACCAAAACTGAACAATAGGTTAGAAACAGGCCTGGGCAGGACTCTAGTATATCATAGGGACTAGGGACCACTCACACTTAGACAGACACACACACACCTCATATTCATTTTTAGTCACAATATGCAAGTGCCAATCAACATAACCTAAATAAATTAAAATAAAATCCTTTTGTACTTCATTGTTTGTGTGAGCATGTCTGGCAATGTATATAAAATCCTGACTGTTGCCATCATCAGAACCTTTGGGCACCCTAGTAAATTGTAGCAGCAGTTAAATAGTGAATTATTATTAACTGCAAATAACAGAGCTGAGCGTGAGATGCTGAGACTGCTTCTCTTCGGTTTGCACTGAAGCCACTGGGAAGACTTCATAAAGGCAAAACAACTTGCTGAAGTAGATATTTCTCCTGTGCGCCCACCTCAACTTGCCATGGAGGATTACAGTTCCATGAGCATGCAGCCAGTGACAGCAACTTCCTACCCGTGTACTTGTCTGCAGCTATTGAAGGTGAATAAGTGAAAATATATAAGTTGGTGAAACCGCTGTTAAAGTATAATTGAAGCAGCAAACTAATTGAAGCTGGACAGAATGTTTCTCTGTTTTAAGACAGCCGAGATTGCAAATTCGCCAGTGCTTTTCAATGGGAGATTTTGAAATTGTAAAACTGTGTACAGCGTGATCCGTTAAAGATATCTTGATGAAAATTGAACTGTCTTGACAAATTTCCTTGGAAAATAATTGTGAAACATTTCAACAAAATTGGCCCTCAGGGGTACAACTTGTTTCACACAGACAGACAGACAGATAGATATGGGCTATATAATTAGGTGCTTTGCACATTATAAGTGAATGCACCTAAAAAACGGAAAAAGGAAGTGGTGCTTTGAAAAAGATCTAGCTCACTTTGTGATATGGCATGTGTGTTCTGTACATAGATATAAAGATCTTTTGTGCTGCAAGAAGTATAGATTGTGGCACAAAGAAAAGGAAATATAAACAAAAAATGCATTATCAGCTTAGTTTAAACCTCTTTGCAAAGTACACCTGGTTTCAACCAATCAGTGTTTTAATTATTGAGATGAAATATATACAAATTAAATGCTATATTACACATGTGCATTATAATATAGAAGCCTGTCTTGTAAAAAGTGCAGTTTCAATAATCTATAAAATCCTGCTGTAACAATAGGTGTTTAAGACCATGAATAGATTCTGTAAGTGACTTAAATTGTTATAAATTTACATTATCCATAATATTACATATTTAACTTTCATTTTAAAATACGATTTCTGATGTGATTTTTATATTAATGATTGAGGAATGTAATATTTAATTTCAATCCATACAAATTGCATTGTTTAAGTTATATTTTAATAACAGGAAGTTAAATTATGGCTGCAACAGTTTTTCTTCAAATCAGTGGACACCTACTCTTTTAGTGTTACATTTGTTGTGTTTTTTTCTTTTTCCTTTTATTTTTTATTTTCTATTTCTTATTTGGTGGTGGTGATTTTTTTTCAGTGTCTCCTAACATAGAAGTGAATGATTATCATATGTAAGCATAATCAAGGTTTTCTTATTTCCCCTTCTCAATAGAGCCTTTATGTTGTGTAGAAGATTAATCTATAATGGTGGCTTTAGCTCAGACACTCAGAGGGGCCAAGACAAATGCCACCTAACATTCAGTATTTTATTGTATATGATTTGGGGTCTTTGGTTATTGTGATTGTTTGCATAAGTGTTTCAGTGTGTTGATATTTGGCTTTCTTTGATTTGTGGTGTTTTGGTTTCTTAATGTTGTCAATTGCCCTGTGTTGATCACTGAGACAGGCCTGGAGGCAATTAGTGGTAACTGTGGAAAACATTTGCGTTCCCTGGAAAATAACTTACTGGCTGAGAGAGCAGGGTTCAGTGGTGTAACCCTGTTAGGAACAATTGAATATTATGTTGAGATCTAGATAAGAGTTATTTGAGAGCACAGTTTTCTGGTAAGCGTTCAGTGTTTCAAAGCCAGTAGTGGAGGGAAAATATTTTTAGCATAATTTTGTCTTCTCAGTCTCTTCTTTCTCTATGCTTCCTTTTCCCCCATTTTTTAGTCTTGTAGCTGGGATTGATTCAGTAATATATTGTTAAACAAACAAAAACAAAATGTAAAGGTTCACTGCAAGATGCCAAATCCTACCAAAAGTCTACCAAAGTTTATTATGGAATCAAAACTGTCAATGTCCACCCCTAATCTTTAATATCCACCCATATTATAAAAATCATCGTTTGTGTCTGATAACTCTGTATTCTTTCACATATCCATATTTCTTTATCTTATATTATTCTTTTTATATTCCCTTTCAGAAGTGCAGTGTTTCTAGTCTATTTCAATAGTATGCTCTTTTTTATTATTTTTCTTTTTTTCTGTCAACTCTTTCATAGTCTGTCTTATAACCAACTTTTTTTAATCATGGAACATCACCTTCTTTTCTTTATTTCTTAATATTTGTCTCTACTAGTGTTGATTCTTAGATGAGTAAAACTTCTGTCTAGGAAGAAAGATATATTAAATACATGCCTCAGTTTTACTTTTGGGTAGTGGTCTTCCCTTCAACTTTCCTTCACCTTCATGCAGCCCTGAAGGATGTCTAAGAATTATATTGTGCTCAAGTTATATGTACACAGCTCTCATGTATCTTTATCTTGTAACATGCTCCAGATAAAATTGCCACAACTCCCTATTATATTGTTCTCAAAAAAAAAGAAAAAATATTGATATTAATTGGTGAACAGAATGCTTAAAAGGGCTTGTATTGATCCAAGATGCAGTTTAATAAAGAATGTCATCAACTTCTATAACATAATAAAATTTTACAGTCATTATTTTTTAGTTATATATCTTTTTTTATGCCCATGTGAGTGTACATCAATGCACATCATAGTTGCTCACTATCATAACATTGTAGTCTGGACTTGAAAAAGACAAAAGTAATGTATAATACAATATGCACACAGAGATTATTGGCCTTACTTTGCAAGAAGAAATCCTTGAAGAAAAAATGAACATTTGCAGTTGGCTTACTTCGTTTTAGCTACACTTGCATTCCTTTGGATGTGAGTAACATATGAATTTTTTTACATATTTCCAAATAATCTATTTGCATCATCTGCTCAGACCAGATTTGTATTTTAAGAAACATCTTATTTACAAAGTTCTCTGTCTTTCCCTGTGGCAGTGTCCTCAGTGGGCCAATAATTTAATTTAAAAGCCACTTCACAGAGAAGTTTTTTTTTTCTTGAATGCTTTAGAGATTTTATATGTATTAAACAAATGTAATGTTTTGTTCTGTTTTTTGATACAGGAGAAGACTGACTAACCAGAGATTCATTTGCAAAATTTCTCTTTTGAAGGAGGTAAGAGAATGTTGTACTTGTTTCCTCATTTTTTGTAGTGTGGGTCTAGACAGAAGCATACACATGTACTTCACCAGCAGGTTAACACAGTTAGTTGCTCATTATGGTGGCTGCCATTTCTTGAAGAAGAAACCTCAGTGACTCAGAACTGATTGTTGGGGCAAATTTGACTGGAGCTTAAATTTCAAAGATTGCTGATGTTTAATGGGACACATTGAGTAATGTTGTGGAAGTCCACAAGAAGGGAAAATGTGGTCAAAAGCACAAATCTGTCCACTGCAGAGAGTATGAAGAATATGAAAATCTTTGGAAGTCAGCTGTCCACGACACTCCACTTAAAAATGATGTTTTTTTAAAATGCCACTTACCCTCTGTAGTGATGGCTGAGAATTTTTTTTTAATCTCATACTTTGGTGGGGAAACTTAATATTTTAATCAGGTTTTTGTAGTGGAAAATAGAATAAGAAGTAGAATTTTCACGTGACATTAGAATCTAAAAGAAAATCAGATTTCTGTCTTTTTAAAAGAAAAAATAAAAATTATTAACCAGAGACAAAGCAAGTATGAGAGAGTATGAGAGTCATGCAGGTTAGGTGGATTGGAGATTCTAAATTGGCCCTAGTGTGTGCTTGGTGTGTTTGTGTGTGTCCTGCGGTGGGTTGGCACCCAGCCCAGGATTGGTTCCTGCCTTGTGCCCTGTGTTGGCTGGGACTGGCTCCAGCAGACCCCCGTGACCCTGTGTTAGGATTCAGCAGGTTGGTAAATAAATGGATGGATGGAAGATATTTCATTAATTGTTTTCAGGTCTTGCTGAAATATTTTGTGCATTTTATGGATGAGTGAATGTCTTGCATTCTTAGTCGTAGTCTGCTGTTGTTCCACCATCTCTTAATACTGGGCTGTAGCCTGTTCCTGCTGAAATAAGTGCAAGGCAAGAAACAACTCTGAATACTAAGTGCCCTGAGTGTACTATTCTGATTTTCAATTTTGTATTTAGTTTGTCTGGACAAGTTCCTGTCATGCATAAAAAAATTGTCTTTTGATAAGGATAATCTGTATCAAAATTGCTTTTTAAGCACAAATTGCACTGGGCAGAACCTAATTCTGGATGGGATGACATTCCATTATGGAGCTCACCCATACTCAACCAAATTTGCTTGACAGTCAGTTTGACAGCCATGTTTGTGGTATCCTAGAAGAGAACAGATTAGGAGTTAGGTGAAGTGGAGAGTGTTTTGGACTGAGTGGTGCTTATTGCTGTGTAACAGTTGTTGGATTGTACTGTGAGAGTTTACTTCCGTTACTTAATTAGTGCATCTGCAAGCTAGTCTTTTAAATATTATGAAATCTGTAGATGCAATCTAGTACAGAAGTAATGTAACTTTTATCACAAAAAATACACTGGATAACATTTTTTAACAATTACTTTGACATGTATAAATGAATTCATCAGGTAAATAATACATTTTTTAAGTCAGAAAACCAATTACATAATACAATGTAAGCAATATTTAAAATTGTACATATATTTTAATGAAAATTATGATTATCTCCATGTCTGAAGAAGTGCACCCTAATGCCACAACTACATGTTAATTCTGTAGTTGTTTCCTATGATTCTTCCTACTTTTTCAAGTTGGTTCAACAGTAAAATTAGCATCTTCCACATAATACCTGAACCTGTCCCAAAAGAACTGGTTGATTGTAGTTATCACTCATGTTTATATCCACACTTACAAAGGACCAATTTGTAGGTGGCACACGGGATTGATGGACATCCCGGCCAGTAGGCAGGAAGATCCTTTACCTGGACAGGAGGTTCTGAGTGAACATAAAGGCATCCTGGCCAAGAGAGGGAAGGAGGCTGCACCTGGACTAGGCCACCCTAATGGATGTACAAACATGCCAACCAGAACCATTGTTTCCATACCTGGGTGGGAAGCCCCAAATAAATGGACAGGATCCTGACCAGGCATGCACTAAATTTCTTCCCTGGCCGGGATAAAAGAAGAGGACAGGGAAGGACTGTCTCAGAGGGATATTTAAATCCCCAAGGCATTATAAGGCAGCAGCCCTCCATATCAGCAACCATTCAGGAATCAACATTGAATTTTCGGAGTTGTAGTCCAGCAATACAGCACAGTCCTGCTTAGGTCTGTGGGTGCTACAAGGGGGCGCTGCAGGGCAATGTGCTTCCAGATGATCCAGAAGTGGCACCGGAAGTACTCCCGGGTCCTTAACATAAAAGACAGCACTCCCTTGTTCAGATGAGTTGGAGGTGGGAAGAAGGAAGGCAACACTCAACTAAAGGATGGCAGTGTGGCGGTGAGAGGAGAGAAGAGAGTATTGTGGAGAGAGAGAGAGAAAGAAAACCTGTGCTTTGTGTTTTGTCAATTCTGGGACATATTGTGGAATAAAACCATCCATTATTTGAACCCGGGACTGTGTTTGTGTGATCATGTTTGGGGTTTGGGGCTTGCTGACGGCTCAGTACCGTCACACAATTCATAATCTCTAGTTAACCTAACATAAATGACTTTGGTGATTTCTGAGGAAAACATGCACAGAGACACAGAGAGAATGTGTAAACTCCACTTGTACAACAGCCAAGGATAGCATTTTAACCCAAAATGCTTGACTCCACTGTGAAAACACAGAAGACGCATATTAAAAGCAAATTGTGATTTTCTTTGCTAATGACAAAAGGATCATCCAATTTTAAGAAATAAGGACTATAAAGGGTTGTTAAAAGTATCTGAGCTTCTTTTTATTTAAGACCTATGCTGTACTTTAAAGCTAGGCCTGCCACCTGAAATTCAGTAATACAAATTTTGAATGGGAAGTCTCCCTTACACTTGTTGGACTACTACAAATTGTGGCCCCATACTTTCAACAGGAAATTTTTAAAAATATAGAAAGAAAATAGTGAAGAATAACTTCTGCTTTTGTTTCATACTGATTGAATAAGAAAAAATATGAAATCATGAGAAAAATTAAATATACAACCATGCAGGTTATTATATTTTTTTTCTCAAATGTGACCGTCACACTTCTTCCTGTGTGTGTGTGTACACATTTAATGTATGCATGGCTTTCATATTTGAATAAAATTCTATGCAGTTTCAGTTAGCAGCTGCTACATGATAGTAACTAATCTCCCTTTTAGTTGAATTACAGCAGTAGTGCCTTTTGCCAGAAGGGTTGGCCATATTGACAAGTTTTAAATTCTTTCTTAGGCCTTTGAAATTCCAAATACTACAGATATTTCATATTGAGACTGAAATGATCTGTCATTGCATACATTCACTTTCTCAGTAAATGCACTTTTTTACTTTTGGCTTTCACTCAAATCTGTCTTTGTTTTTGTCATTCCTAATCTAAGTATCTTGTACAGTATCTTGTATACATACTGTTTACACTCCGCCTGTTTCTTGATATACAGTTACCTTTACTGCTGATAGTTCATATTCTTTTATATTTCCTTGTAAATATTTTCAAATCAATTTATAGTTGAAAGGTGTACTTGTACTTATAATTAGTACCATTGGATAAGATTCAACGCATTCAATAATGCTGTCTGAGGCATTATTCCCTCCCCCTTATATACTGTATATATATATATATATATAGACAGGAGATGATCTACATTACCTAATTCACATACAATATGTATTACTACACAGGCTTCATGATACATTGCACTCTGTGAACATTAGGAAAAAGTAAATAAATATTTATTTTTGAAAAATTGTGACACAAATTTAAAAAAAAAAGCTTTAAAATAAATAAAACATAAAACATTAATGAAAAACAACACAAATGTACAATATGAAACTAAGTGAAAAATGAAATTTGGCTGCATTGATTCTCCTGCATACTTCTTTAAATACTTTGGCAGTATCAAACTGCCAATTGTCCTGCAAGCTAAAAATTGCCTAACATTTTTAGCTTAAAACATAAGAATTTTAACAGACAATGTGACTGAAACCTTAAACACATTCTAGAAATTTAAAATTTACAAAATGGCATAGTCAGTATGTATAGAGTGTGGTACTCTTGGGTGCTGGCCTGCAATAATTATTGGGAGGTGTGGAGAAAATAATTATAGGTTACAACATAGAGAATAATCTAACAACAGCAGCAGCAATGCTTTTTTTAAGCAATGCATACGCTTTATTTGATGTCATTGATGTTTTAAAACAAAAGTGTGAGGTGTGAGGGTTTAGAGACACCCTCCAAGATGACAGTTATTTATTGCCGAATACATGTTTCATTTTTTAAGTAGCAATATAAATAGTTTGTGAGTGGCCATGAGCATCAGTGATTGGCATAGAAAGTGCAATTAGCACTGAGAAAAATGTGAAATGTCTGTTGACTTGAGGTGGTAACGTTATCCTTAATTATTATTAGTTTTATGTATTATAGAGTGTAGTGGAGTGCTAATCAGGCTGTATTTTATGTCATGTAACACTACTGATACCTGACGATATTGCACTGTGTACAACAGTCTTTAACTCTTTTATACTTCTTTATAAGGGTTCACATGGTGTTGCAGTGAATGGTGCTAGCACCTCACACTTCTATTATGCTGTGCTCAAGTCCTAGTCCAGGATGTCGTTCTTGTGGCATTTTCATGCTATCCTCCAGTCTGCATTGGTTTTCATTCAGGTATTTATTCAATTTCTGCAATGAAGATCAAAAAGTTAAGCTAACTGCTGTTCAGGCCTGTTTCATGACCAGCACCTGATGCTCTACAGAAGTGGATTTGAAATTAAGGAAACAATATAAAATAGATTAAAGCTATGGTGGTTCTTAGTGAAGTGACAAAAATAGCCAAATAAATACAATACATAGTGAAGGTTTCTGGAGGAGATTAAGAGGAAATAAGAGCAGCAAGATTTATTAATTTCAATTTGGCCCTTTTAAAGCTTGTATGATATACACTAATTATAAATACAGTACAGTTAAAATCCACCTTAATAAAAGTTGCTATGTCTCTGTCATTCCAACAATGGCACATCACTAACATCTGTGGTAGTGCATTTTATTACTACATGCATTACAAAATGAATTCTGATAAATGGTGCAGTGCAAACACAATGCAAAATACCAATTAATATTCAATAAAATAATATGTATAATATTCATATACATATTATTGAATGAAAACATCCAAACAGTTTTCCCAGCTGAGTATGACATGAATTTCAAATTAACAAACTAGAACTTTATTGTATCCAAAAAAGATATTTTAATATGCATAAGAATAGTCTGAAAAAAGAAATAGAAACTTTGGAGGGATAGATAGAGAGATAGATACTTTATTAATCCCCATTTGAAATTCACATACTCCAGCAGAAGAATACTGATAAAAACAATATTAATTAAATAGTGATAAAAATGCAGTGCAAGTTAAAAATGCAAGGTGGAGAGTGCAAGGCAGGTATAACAGACAATAACATTGTATAATGTTAACGTTTACCCCGAACCCCCCCAGGTGGAATTGAAGAGTCGCATAGTGTGGGGGAGGAACGATGATCTCAGTCTGTCAGTGGAGCAGGACAGTGACAGCAGTCTGTCGCTGAAGCTACTCCTCTGTCTGGAGATGACACTGTTCAGTGGATGCAGTGGATTCTCCATGATTGACAGGAGCATGCTCAGCACCCGTCGCTCTGCCACAGATGTCAAACTGTCCAGCTCCGTGCCTACAATAGAGCCTGCTTTCCTCATCCAGTTTGTCCAGGTGTGAGGCATCCCTCTTCTTTATGCTGCTTCCCCAGCACACCACCGTGTAGAAGAGGGCGCTTGCCCCAACTGTATGATAGAACATCTGCAGCATCTTATTGCAGATGTTGAAGGAGGACGCTAGCCTTCTAATGAAGTCTAGTCGGCTTTGTCCTCTCTTGTCCTCTACTCATTTTAGCAAGTGTGAGATGAAGAAAAGACCATGTATTAACATCTTGATTTCATACTGTCTATTATATTGCAGAAATTAAATGGATTTTTAAAGTTTTGTATGTAGTAAAATGACACTTTTATGGAAAAGCTCTGTATGTGAGGGAGGGATATTTTCAGATTGAATCCTGAGTAGGGTAAATGATTTATATGATCTCTGTCTGTCTGTCTGTCCTAGAGATGACATGTGAGTAGGGGTGTGTGTGTAGGTTATTAATCTTATTGAAATATTTAATGTGAAAAACATAGAGAGTGGACGGTAATAATGTCATTGTCTGAGGGAGCAAATTGTAGATTAAGGTGCTGCTCCAGCTGATTGTTTTTTATAGTTAAAATGCATTGTTATTAAAAACTGATTTTTTATTGCTTATGAAAATGAAATGTTATTCCTTAGATATGAAAGGTCCAACTGATAATCAAGTAAGGGCATCAGCTGAGAAAAACCATTGTGGTGATTGTATATTCAGTGTGCGCAAATTGTTTTTGAGATTTTAGCAAATACCATTTTGAAGCAGTATTGGGAAAATTTAATCCTTTAAGTTGTCTGTGTCTCTTTTATCATTTTTTGTGTAATGTAGTTTATACAATTTGTAGTATGTACTGAGCAGAGCAACTGCATTACCCATAAAAGTATTATATCCCTGTGTGGTGGTGGTTGTACGATAGTAATTTTGTAAAATGTGCAAGGATCTGCCCTAAACACAGTGGTGTGTGTTTGTAAAAAAAGAAAATCTACTCCACTAAACCATAAAACATATTCCAAAATTAGTTTAAACTGTAGAAGTTACAGTATGTTTTTCCTTTGAAATAACCATCCATTTTACTCTCACTCCTTTTTATTATTCTTATCTAACATCACTAGAGTAACATCTTTTATTTTAAAGCATTTGTTCTAAAAAGGCTCTAACCGAGAGCAAAAAGTATCCAACCATTGCTCAGAAAATTGTTATCTAATGATAAGTCAACTTTCAGAGCTTTGGAAAGCTTATGGGGCTAGAGAACAAATTATTTGTTTCCATCCATGTGGTGTTGATAACACTTATACATTATGTCTTGTAGTATTCGTTATATGTGTATTTTTATACCCCTGCTTAATTTTAGAAAATAACATTTTAATCACATATTACTCAGTACAGTTTACCTATGCAGCATGTTTTGATTGGCCTGAATTATTGTTAAAAACTAGTCAGATTTTACATATATACGGGTCATGTCAACCTGCACAGGCCTACCTCTCAATAGAGTACATGGCTGCCAAGAGGTTTCTTAGGTGCACCACCATGTAGATACAGAACTCTTTTCTATAGTTCACCTCACTGACTCCATGGAAAACAGCTTCTGCTTTTCTGGGAAAGTTGGGGCTGCTGCCAGGGCACAGTAAGTTATTATGAATTGTCCTGAGACTGTGCTGTTCCTCAGAAAGTGTCAAGAGCAGCAAACAACAATACAATACAAAAGGAAGCAGAAGATTACAAAATAGCACAACTACATGAAGTTTTTCCTAATGTTAATGGTCTTTTTCTTATTTTGTCTATTTGCACATTGTAGGTTTATTAAGATCATTTAGCATCCTACCTGTTCTACTTTTATGTCACAGATATTTGTTTTTAGAAATAGCTATTTTAAAGGAATTTACACTCATTTCTACATATGCATCTTATCGGGAAAGATATGAGTAAAGTGATATTATTGAGAGTCACTAAATGTTTCTATCCTAATACTGCCATCTAGAGCTGTTATTTAATATACACACATGTAGCATATGCAGTGCATATTTTTAATCCCAGCTATTGCATGGCTTGTTTTTAAAGCAAAGGTAATTTGTTTTCTAAACATTTTATTATTTCAGTAGCACACTGTCTAGAATAATTTTGGCACATGAATGTTACTTCTTTACTAGAGTTATATAATAATTATTAATTATTATATAATAATTAAGAAATCCACACTTATTGTGGGAAATCATGTCAGTGGTTCAGTATTGCTGTCAATCTAATCTGTTTACTACCACTTTAGTTATCTTACTATGTTACCACCTTCCAGATATCTTAGGAAACAGTCATGTTTAGAGTTACACTGACATCATTCAGTAGTTGTGTTAATTCCTTTCCTAATTATATTCAGTGCTAGTATTCAATGTGTTTCACACAAACTGGGTAAAATATCCACCATTTCTCTTTAAAGACAAAATATCTTGGTCTAATGCTATTTAGTAAAAAATACAGATAAATTTAATATTCATTTCTACCAGATAAATAAAAAAGGAAAATTCTAGTTTCTATGTTGAAAAGGATTTTAAAACATGTTAACACTAATGGTTTCTTTTATACAGGAACGTTGCATCGTAGTCATGAAAAACTGCCAAAGCAAATTATATTTTCCTTCCAAAAGAAAAGCAAATTGTATTATCGTGGGTTTACAACAAGTGTTCTTTTTTTATTTTGATCTGTTTGGAAGTACTTTATCCATGAAAAACAACACCCTATGTCTATCCCTCAGTGAGAAGGAGCTTCCCCATGTGAGATGCCTCTCTATATGTGCATCAGACTTGCACATCCCATGTATGCCTACTTGAACACACATGACTCTTAACACTCGATAGTGTATATTGCATATTGAGGAAGGAATGACAGATAGGAGTCACTGTTACTTAAATACTCAAAATACTATATGGTGCTAACACCATTTCATTACATTATAGTTGTAGCTGGTTACTAAAGAACCTAAGTAACTTATCAACAAGCTGATAGATTAGCTTAGGCATCACATTGTAAAGCAGGAGTAGGCAATGTTGGTCCTGGAGGGCTGCAGTGGCTGCAGATTTTCATTCCAACCTAATTGCTTAATTAGAAATCGATGATTGCCAATCTTAGACCTTATTTAATTTTATGGCATTTAAGTCTGTAATGCAAGGTTCTTATATCATAGATTTTTTTTCCTTTCCAATTAAATCATGCAAATGATTTGAAGCCTAAAATGGATAATTTTCAATCCATCACTTTTTTCTTTTAAGTGTTTTATTAAAGCAGATTGTGCATGATGATTCCACATAGGTGTAAGTGGAAACAAATTAGATGGAGAACTGCTTGGTCCTTTGTTATTTGCAATTTATGGCCAATAAGGATCCATTACAAAAAGTGAATGCAGCTGTTTAAGACTGAAATAGATAGATAGATACTTTATTAATCCCAAGGGGAAATTCACATAATCCAGCAGCAGCATACTGATACAAAAAACAATATTAAATTAAGAGACACTAAAATGAAGCATCAAAATGTCACTTGAGCAATAAGTGCTTCATTAGCAATAATTGACTTTTCATTAAGAAACTGTCTTGGAACAAAAACCTGCAGCCCTCCAGAACTGACATTGCCTACCCTTGTTGTAAAGCAGGGGTTTCCAACTCCAGTTCTGGAGAGCTACTGTGTATGCAGGTTTTCATTCTAACCTTTTTCTTAATTAGTGACCAGATTTTGCTGCTAATTAACTCTTTGCCTTAATTTTAATTGATGCACAACTTAAGACTCGGCCCCCTTACTTATTTATTTTTTCCTTAATTAGCAACCAAACAATATTAAGACACAAAATATACCAACACATAAACAACTACCTGCATCCATCACACAATAACTGAAAATAAAAAAAGGTGAAGGCCTCAGTAATATTGATCTGCTCAGGTCCACAAAGCATTTTGACAGCACTCTTAAAAAAAAAAAAATCAACAGTTTTGGAAATGTCTGTCATGGCATAATGAGCTCCATGGAATTAAATAACGGGTTTAATTAGCAACAAGAATTGGCTTCAAATTAAGAAACTGAATGAACTGAACTTGGTTGGAGTGTGAGGCCCCAGTTTAGCTGGTCATCTGTTGGCTCACTTCACATCAAATGTATGTTTAGGTGCCATTTAAGGAAAAAAGAATCAATTCAGCGGTCAGAGTCTCAGGAAAAGTCAATTAAAATAAACGGAAATAGTTAATTAGCATCAAAGACTGGTCTGTAATTAAGAAAAAAGTTAGAATGAAAACTTGCAGCCACAGTAGCTCTCCAGGACTGGAGTTGGGGACCCCTGTTGTATAGCAATAAATTTTAACCCAACACTGAGGGGCACTGAATGGTAATATTCAGTTAGCTTCCTCTCCTGCTCCCAAAGTCTCGACTAGGCAATCAGATTGACAGAAGTATTGCTTACATTATCATCAAGAGTCAATTATTGTTTCTCCAATTTAGGGACTGGTTTCCTGTTCAGAGGGTATAGCTGATTCCGTCCACCAGGGGCCTTATATATAAACGATGCATACGCACAAAAATGTTGTGTACTCCCGTTTCCACACTCAAATCACAATTTATAAAACCCAAACTTGGTGTGAAGCCACGCACATTTTTACAGTAGCTCAAACCCTGGTGTACATAAGTTCTCCTTTCGGTTTTGCAAACTGACAGCACCCAGCGTCAAAGCAGTGCTTTTATTCCAGTGTGGTTGCCTTTCTTTTTTAGATCCACATCCCTGACGCGGCTTTATCTTATACACTGAAATTAACCGCATATTGTTTATTAGTTTAAGGCATTTGATTATAATTAACCTGTAACAATATAATAGTCCGCGGAGTAGCCAAACTATTCCAAACACCATAGTTGCTTTAGTGTTGTTACTCTCACTGCACCTTCTTCTTCTTTCAGCTGCTCCCGTTAGGGGTTGCCACAGCGGATCATCTTTTTCTATATTAGTATTTATATCACTGTATCTGAGTGTGGAATCACAGCTCTACAGCAGCTGATCGGAAAGAGAATTATCGGTATACAGCATCTAGCACGCGCTGCCTCAGCCATGCTGCCTATTTGAACTGCTCTCATGCAGTAAACGCTTCAGAGCCTTTCCTGTACTGACCTCACGGTTCAGAAACAGTTTCATCCCAAAAACTACAAACACAATCAATCAGTCAATCAAGTGCTCCTTGTAGAACTGTTTGTACTTATAAGTACAATTATCTCACTGTAAACTTGCAGATTGTTCCTGCCTCACGCTGTATTCTTGCTGGGGCTGGCGTGACACTGGAAGGATAGATGAATAGAATAATTAAACATGTACTATGAAGATATTTTAATGTTCCTTAAAAGTTTTAAAGAATCGGCGTTCTCAGCTTACAGATGGCTTAACGTCTGTTACAGAGCTGATTGTGTGGTGATTGGATATTTGGAGCAAGAAAAGGAAGGACAAGAATTGGGGGTTAGTACACTTGAAAGAGACAGTACTGCTGCAATAAATTATTTCATCAAAGGTCGCGCTTGGCGCAGCAAGCATCTTGCATAAGGCATGAACAATCACTGTGCCACCGTGTTCCCATGTTTAATATATGCTTTAATTCCTATCATCATAAAATATTAGGTATACATCTCAGTATTTAAATTATTCAGAGAGCTGTAATATCATGAATGTAAAGGATTCTGTGTTCTGTGGGAGGAAGAGAAAGCCTGTTTAAGAAGCACATAGTGATTTACACACATAGAGCAACATAGAAGAACACATACAAAACAAAGCATTTGACGTGCTACTTTAGTTACGATGGGATTTGAGAAACTAGTAAATTAAAGATGAAGTTTATGATGTTCTACTTTAATGAAAAAATAAACTACGTGATTAAAGTGGAAATTTCAAGATTAAAGTTGACATTTCGAGCTTTTTTCCCCACTGTGTCCCTAGTTTTCTTCTTTTCTCTGTACCCTAATAAGCTTTCATATGACACGCTACGATTCACCTTTTCACGGCGACTTTGATATCTAACAACTTCTTTTTTAGTTCAGGCACTGTGTGACTTTGTCACTTGATCAGCTTCCTTTTGTTGTTTATACCACTGTTTAAACCAACAAATACTAAGTTTTTCCTTGCCTCCACTTGGTATTTGCTGAAATTTTTCTATTTCCCCCTGTGCTTTTGCCATTGCCTTTTCACAGAATGCTGAGCTTAAGGGCTATTTATATTGATTTGCATATTCAAAGAGGCGTAATTCTGGGAGGAGATTGGGGAGTGGCAGCAGGCACGTATGTTACTTTTCACGCTGACCAGGATTTATGGAGCGGAAGAACGTGGAAGTTGGCGAACACACAGATTTATGCATCTGGATTTTTTTGTGCGTACGAACATTTCTGCTTTTATCCGTATGCCATGTTTTATTGTTAATTCTACGCATTCCGTTATGCATGAGACCCCTGGTGAACATGTGTGTCCTTAAGCCCACTCTTGAGACCTGCAGTCTCTATTTAAGTTGTTGTGCCTCCTGCTTCTTATGTCACTTAAGTCTTGATGAGGAGCAAAATGACCACAGAGCATTGCTTTATTTCACTGCACTACAAGGAAGTACATAATTTAAAAAACCCAAGAATAAAATGCAACAGTATCTCTATAAGAATACCTTTTTGCAGTGGCGTTTCTCATACTGTAAAATGGACTTGTTTAGAAAGGGTTATGTATGTAAATATTTATGTATTTATATTTACTATGTAAAATTATTTATAAGCATTACAGATAAATAATCACAACCAAACATTACAAACAGTAACTAAATGCAAAGAATTAAAAAGTAACGGCTTCAAAGATGCAGTTCTGCATCTAAAACTTTGTAAAGACAAGCAAGCTTATCATTAATTTGCTGAAATATTATTTAATGTTGCTAGTTTGGAAAATTTTGAACTAGTTATAAAATAGGCACAAACAGCCATTCTACAATTTTAATGTTAACCATGTAGATGGGGCTCCCCACATTAATTTTTACAACCAATGTAAAAATCATAACCAAAAAAGACTTTCTTCATATTCAGAGTTAGGGTAGGATTGTGGTTTCTGGCACATAAGTGCCTTATCTACTCCAGCAATGTGAATGGATGCTCATCAGCAATTTGAAAAGAAGACGCTTGATTCTGGATGGGAGGTGATTTGGGAGCATATTAAACTTATCACCCTGAAACACCATTAGTTTCATCATATTTTCCATAGATTTGTTTAGTCATTAGCCATCATTTCCCTTATACACTATCTTGTTATATGTTAATGGGTTTTTTAGACATTATTATAGATGCTG
Organism: Polypterus bichir lapradei; assembly: GCA_026402145.1. Taxonomy (NCBI): domain Eukaryota; kingdom Metazoa; phylum Chordata; class Cladistia; order Polypteriformes; family Polypteridae; genus Polypterus; species Polypterus bichir. The sequence continues at coordinate 118,803,568 of JANRMT010062792.1, read as the reverse complement.
AAAACACTTCTGTCTCTAGGAACCAACAAAACTTGTCATATTAAAAAAAAAAAACAAAACAGCAGTTGCTAAAGGAGTATGAAAAAAATCAAACTTTTCAAGTCTTAAATAACTGAAGCTGGGGTAAAAATTCAACACTCACCATGACAGCAATACAACATACAGTGTTAAAACTACAATGTTGTGACTTCAGAATAAAAAGGCATTTTCTTGAGTAGGCCAGCCAATGTTCTCATCGTAGTTGTGTTGAGAACCTGTGACATAATTTAGAAAATGGCATTCATAAATGATTTCCATGCCACTTGAGAAAGCTGAAATAGGCTTATGAAAACCACCCCCTATCAGAACTCGGGCAACTGTTGATACAAATGTTGTCTCAACCAAATATTAATGTGGTATGTGCCTGAACACACATTAAAAACTAAAAATATTGCTTGATATACAGTATATGATGATATAGTATACAGCAAATGTTTCTGGTACAAATATATCACCAGAATTTGAATAGGTTATTTATATTTCAGCTAAATATAATATTTCAGAGCTTAAGTAATTTTTCAAAGGACTCTTGCTAAGAATATACTGTATGCATCAATATTTTGTTCTGCTTTGATCATTAATAAAGATGTATTGTTACCACAAGGGGGCATACTAAACCACTTTCTACAAAATGAGGGTTTTGTACAAACATTTGGCAGTACGGCTTCCACAAAAGTAAAATCTCAGAAAAGGAAAATGATTTTTGATTTAGTTAGATATATGGTTTGATGTATATTGTGATAAATGAGACTCATGCTGCTTCATTGTCTTGTAAAAATAGATTCATAGTAAATTAACAACAGAACAACAGAAAATGTTTAAAGCATCCAAAAAGTTCTCGGAAGTACACAACATTTAATAGATTTTATGGTAAAGTTGAGTACATGGGAACTTTTACAAAGTGAATTTAAAATAAAATTTGAATCTGTAACCCTGTGGGTTGAAGTATCACTCTGTAGCTAATAAACTAAAGAAAATACTGTACAATGAAAACACTGTAGAACTGCAGAATTCAGAAAAACACAAATCTAGACAGTGTGGTATAGTTACAGGTGCAGGAAAATAATCCTTCTCGTCTTTGTTCTTCTGTATCCCCCACTGAAAATGGCTTCCTAAATGTTATAGAGACATTTTTGATTAAGGTCTGTGCTGTAATTACTTTTACTGTGCTATTTTGTTAATGTGTTAGTGCTAACTGTATGGACATGGTGATGGTTGGAAATAAATCTGGGTATCTTTCTCATGCCTCCCAATTGAAAAGCTGTTAAGACTTCAGTAATAACCACTTTGTACAAAATGGATCAAAGGCTTTGTTCCATAAGTTTCATGCATTCATTTACACATCCCCAAACATACTTCTAGTTTAATGGCTGCTCCTGGTAAAGGTCAATTTTTATATTGTATTTCCTTTGAAACTGAAGCATCTGTTATAAACTTCAGCTTTCTTCAAGTATATAAATGTTTAATTTGTGTTCTAATAAAATTCATCACAGATGTGGGGCCAAAGTAAATTGCTTTTACAAAAGACCTAGAACTCTTGTGGGAGATTTGTTGAATGCATACATATTGTACAGTTTTAGTATATAGTGATACATTAATTGTTTTGAGTTTGTGTAACTATAGAAATATTTAAAATATTTTTAGGCATTGTTTATTATTATTATTCTTTTTGTAATTTTTGTGATACTACAGTGTTCTAGTAACTTGCTTTCCTAAAGACCATCAGCTCAGTGCCAGTCAACCCATTTAGTGACACAGGTAGCTGCTGGGTGCTGATATTGCAAGGTAATTCCACTTTTTCTTGGGTGGTGTGTGCTGCCCTGTACATGCTGCTTGTGCCTTTAAGAATGCATGCCTTCTTTAATCAAGGTGTATGAAAAAAACATTTGTTCTTTGTTTTTTTCAGAAAAGTGTTCCTACCACTAGAGTGGCAGAATAAGTATTCTTTAACTTCTTTCCCATTGTCCCTGAGAAACCTTGTCTACTCTTAGACACACACAAAATGTCATCCCCAAATTCACTCATCTCCAGTGAAATACAGATAGTGACAAATCATGGTTGTAGGATGGCATTTGCAGCAGCAAGAGAGCTGAATATGGGCAGTCAGAGCATAAAGAAGAAAATGGTTTGTCATGTTATTATAGTGAGCACATTATTTATTTTAGTTCTAGTAATGGTGAAGCATACAAAGGTGATAATTTTGCATAAACAGTAAATTCTGACTCCACTTCTGAAATAGAGAGCTTTGGGGAACTTTCAAAGTTGTCATTCACTGATCTCTAGGGCAAAAGGTAGATTTGTCATGTACAAAAGATCCCTTACAAAATTTCTATATATTAATGAGTGACAGCATGTTAGATGTAACTATGACTGAGCCCAATAAACAGCCATAAAAACTAGCCCAGCACTACACACAAACTAATTTCCAGGGTGCTTGTGTAACCTAATGTAATTTTAATGAGCTATAGACTTTCTTTGCAATTAATTTTTATAATCACTCAAAAGTGTGATTTTGAAATATACTGATCAACAAAACCTTTACCTTAAACGCCTCATGGACTTTCCTGTATATGCATAATAAGTGAAAACGTTTTTGCTTACTTATCAGGTGTCTGCATTTTATTGCCAAATGATCCGTTTATCTCTTTGCAGTTGTTGACAATGTGTTTTTAAAATAAAATCTTACTCTACACTTTACAAACCTGAGGAAAAGGTTTTTTTTACCACTCAAAAACTCTACCTTGTACACTAACTCAGGTGGCCCCATCTCTGTATACTGAATAACAGGTAACATTTGGCTGGATAAAAGTGCTCAAGAGTGTAAAACTAGTGAACAACTAAAACTGGTAATATGTTATTTTTTTCCGTTTATTTATATATATTTTTCTTGTGTTTGTATGTTTTTCTTTGTTGTATCTTAACAGTTAAAAAAAAATCTAATATTGTAAAATAACTAGGTTCCAAAATAATATTTTTAAATATTTTTCCTCCCTCACTGATTGTGCTGTACTGTGCTCCGAGGGCTATCAATTATAATTCTAAACGTTGCCATTGCATAGTCTTTAAACCAATATACATCACTCATAATCTCATGCTGTTTTTTTGCTATCCACACACCTATTACATACACAACTACATGCTGCTGTTATTGAGTAGTAGTACATATTAAGTTTAGGTGATTGCTTTGTTTTGACATTACATACTAATTTTTTCCTTGGTTTCTTCAGAATCCCAGTGGGGGAGTTATGAACAGTGGGTCAAGTTCAAGGCACCCCCTCACTTCTATGTTCGTCCCTGTGCATAACAGTGTTAGACATCATAAATATCACCAGGCTGTGTAGTGGCCACACAGGTTTTTAAGAAAAAGATTGTGCATTCAGCCTGAGGTTACTGTAATGTCATAACAATTTATCCTACAACAGCAGCAATGTATTTCTTGTACAGCCCAAAATCATACAATGAATGCCATGATGGGCTTTAACAGGCCAACCCTAAGAAGATAAGAGAAAAACCCTTGTAGTGAGGGAAAAAAGTAAACAAAATTTTGAGAAAGGCAGTTTAGAGAGAGAGAGACCCCTTTCCAAATAGGTTGGGCATGCAATGGGTTCCAAAAAATGGGGTAAAAATAATACAAAACAACTAATCATTTTTGCAGGGTTACAGTAGATGGCCAATCTATCATTGCCACCTCAGGAATACCTGTACAAGGCAAAATGCAACAATAGAGTATACCACTCACTAAATATACAACTATCACATATGTGGGTACAGATTTGTTTGAAATCCTGGAGACTGTGTCCAACAAGCCAGACGCCCTACTAGTCATTCAATTTGATGAAAGGACCCTTCCACCGGATGATTTCAGTGCTCTCTTATCAGAGATGACTTTTCCATAGGAAGGCAAACAACATGGCAGTAGAGCAGTGGCACCAAGTGCCACATGAGAATACCAAGAAGAGAAACAGAACAGGCAAGCATTAGTAACAATATATGAATATATTATTTGTATTTTAATATGAATGACTAACAACAGAGATGCAGTATGCACTGCTAATCATTAGCTCTACTCAGGGTATACTAAACTGAAGTAGTGAGTCTTCAGCCTGGATTTAAAAGCTGTGAATGAAGGGGCACCTCGTACAGTAGCAGGTAGACCAGCTTTGGAGCCCTGTAACTAAAAGCTCAAACTCCCACTGTTATTTTATTAATCCTTGGAATTATAGGCAGACTGGAATCTTTAGATCTTAATGTGCGCTCTGGTTTGTAAGTAATGATAAATTCAGATTAGTAAGCAGGGCCTTTAATTAAGGCAATGATTAAATAATATATATGTTAAAAGGAGGACTACTGCTACTACTTAGGCAGGCTGTAATGAGGTTGCATTTCATATAGCAGTGTCATAGAGAACTTTGCAGAAAGAAAGTCTAGAAAGGTAAAACTTTACATAGAAAAGTTATCATTATCAGGTCAGTCCTTAAATTTTGTTAAATGTCAGTTGTGAAAGCTTTGTAATTATTGTGTTATATTTAAACGATATAATGTACAAAGTTTCAGAGATAATTTTATTCTTTAATTTATTCTTACATTTATATATTTTTAATTTAATATATTTGCCTCAAAGCACCTGTTTAGGCTATTATTAATTATATTTACAATTATCTTGCATGCACTTTGCATAGTAGGTGCGGAACTGACAAGTTGGTTTCCTCCAAAGTTCTGTTTGCGCCATGTGCAAGTCCAGGTAAAATTGAGGAGATAAGGAGGTTATAACATATGATGTGGAATTGAAGGACATCTGTGTCAGGAATATTGGGGTAACTTCAAATGAAACCCACCTCCTTTGTGATAGGTTACATATGATCTGAGGAGGACAACAATGTATCGAGGAGGCACATGAGTAAGTTAATCAAGGATTGTTCATGTTGGGCCATGACTTGGCCAAGAGTTTATTAGTGGTCAGGTTTACAGCTTCAAATAAAGAAATGTGTAGCAGCGTTAACACAAATATACAACAGGGCTATTGAACTCTGGGCCTGGAAGGCTGCAGGTATTCATTCTAACCCTTTTCCTAATCAGTGACCAGTTTTCACTGGTAATTAACTTCTTTTCCCTTCGTTTTAATAGCCCTGTTTTTAAGGATTCTGTGCTCTGAATTGATTCTTTTCTTCATTAAATGACAGCAAAACATAAATGAGACATGAAACAAGCCAACAGTTGACCAGCTAAATTGGTGCTTGAAACTCCAATGAATTTCACTCCAATCAATTTTTTTAATGAGAAGCTGATTCTTGCTGTTAATTAAATTTATTTAATTCCATGGCTTATTGCTGCTCTCATTTTGTCACAGCAGACATATCCAAAACTGTTGATTTTATGTTTTTCCTAAGAACACAGCCAAAATGTTTTGGTAAACAGAGAGATCAACCTTACTGAGACCTTCACTTTTCTTTATTTTCAGACATTGTGTGATGGACACGGGTGAACTGGTCATGTGGTGGCTTGTTATGTGTCTCATTATTGTTTAGCTTCTAATTATGGAAAAATAAACAACTAAGGGGCCTGAGTCAGGTTAGTTACAAGTAAGGCAAAATATGTTAATTAGCAGCAAAAACTGGTCACTAATTAAGAAGATGGTTAGAATGAAAACCTGCAACCACTGCGGCCCTCCAGGACCAGAATTTAACACTCTTGATCTACAAGGTAACCTTGAATTTTTGTAGCTTGAACTAAAATGAGTAATACTTTAAAAATGGTTTGCCTTAATGCTAGAAGTATCAAGAATAAACAAGTGAATTGCAGTTACCGGTATATGTTAGGTGCACAAAATTATGATATAGCTAAAACGGAAATGGCTAAAAGTGAGAAATGGGGATGAATATAACAGAGTTTTTTTTTTTATAACAAAGAAAGGCTCACCCAAAAAAGTTTGAAGAGATGCTATTGATATAAAATTATTTGAATGCCTACCTTCTTCATTTGGATGATGAGCCACATCTTATTCACAATGTTTGGATTTGGCTAGAAAGCATTACAGATAGAGCCCTGTTAAGAGTTTGTTTTAGAGTTTGCTGTTTCAATGTGTGTCTTTTAAAAGTATTAAAGAAGTTAGCTTAGAAGGATATATTATAGTCTTTAATTACCCAAATATCAACTTGGCTAACTTGATAAATTGCAGAGCATAAGAACAGCAATTTTTGGACTTAATCAATGACTTTTATTTGACATGTGTTACGCCACCAACAGAGTGACAGGGGAGGTCTGGTAAAAATTTATGTAGGCTTAGTTAGTCTTGCAGGGTCAGACATGTATATTTGTATAATTCTGGAAACAACTGTGAATTAATTTTGTGTAAATGTGGTTGAGCTCACAGAGTGTGACATTTCTAAACCAATCTAATGCCTCATGAAGCTGGAGCTCAAAGTAGGGTCAGTGATTGAAGCAATGTGGCTCTTGTCAACATCATCCAACCAATAAACTGTCTCCCTAAAAAATTGCTAAAAATATAAATGTTTGTTGTGTGTGCGAAGAACACATTAAATGTTTTAAAAATAAACGTAGCATTGAAAGACATCCCTGGACTTGTGTTAAAAGTGAATGATGCATTTCTGCCTGTCATATGTGGTCTCATTGGCAGTCACAGTTACGACAGTACAGTTGGAGTAGATGTGAAGTTCAAAGATTAGGTAGCCTTGTTTCTGAAAATATGCCATATGCATTTAAGCCAAAAGGTGTACCATCACAACCAGTAAAAATGAGGTTTGTCTTTTTTTTCTATTGGTAACAAAGATTTTGCAGAACTTACAGATTTCTGTAGTCAGTAACAGTATATTTGCCTAACAACGCTGATACCAAGAGGACCCCTGGGCAATCCTACACAGCATTCAAGTACTGATTGCACATTTAAACAAATAAGTGAAGAACGTCAGCATTACTGTTTAATTGTAAATGCTGAACATGCCATGCCAGGATAAATATATACTGCAACTCTAAATTAAAAGTCATTCTTAACACATACGTTTTGAAACATTATTGTTAATGCTGACTTGATAAATTCAAGAAATTTGCTAGCCATCAAGTTATTGCTTTACTTATGTTTTTGGCTGTATTGCAAATGTTTACAGTATACAGATTGGAGGAAACACTGGTCTTAAAGGTTTAAAAGTATGTACTTTTTCCCTTTAAATAGACCGTATTAACATCTCTAATATCCACTGATGTTAGTGTTTGTCATTCATCTTCTCTGATGGAACATAAAAACCTAGCTTGGTATGAGCAGGCAGTTTTGGTCACTAAGGACACCTGAGGACAAACAGTGGCTTGATGCCAGTCTGTCAAGAAGGCGCCTGACTCATCGGCACTTTAGTGACAGATGTAAATCCCTGCATGACCACTGGTTATTCTGTGTTTGTCATCCTGCTCTTGCAGCAGTATATAGCAACCAGAGTATTTTGATAGCTTTCCTGGAAAAGGTGAGAATGCTTAAATTTAAATCATAACTTATATTAAATGTGACTCTTGATACTATTTCTCAAGCTTTGGTAGTACTGCTCATGACTGTAATATAAACTAAAAACAAGACAAGTTATGAACTCTCCTGAACTCTTTTTTTTTTTTTTTTTTTTATCGCTCTCATTAACAGTAGTTTAATTTCAAGAAAATAAATATAATATTCTCTTTAAAATTAAAAAGAATTTTTGGCACCTTCAAAACTTCCAAGTGAGTGTACCTTCATGTTCATACATAAATAACAATATGCAATGCATTTAAGAAATCAGGAGTGGATAGTTTATAATTATGTAGTTATTACATCCATGTTTTCCCAAACCTTTATCCAGATGTGTTTACATCTGTATATAGCTGCCAAACTACCAAAATGCACAATGAGAACTACACTTTTGGAATAGTATGTTCAAAGCACATGTGTCTAACATGGAATTATTTGGCAGTAAAAAATGGCATCATATAGATCAAGCAGCGTTTTCCCTACTGTTGGCATGCTGCTCAGTAATCTTGATCGCCTGCCCAGTAATCAGAAGGAGTCATTTCTATGGCATCCAATCTTGAAGCAAATTGAGATAATTTATTAAATTGTTGTGAATTTTTGAGTAGGGCATACTGGAAATGATTTCTCCATAAATAATATTTGATACCATGATATTTGTTTACTTTTTGTGACACTCCATTTCTGGTGTTCTTTATGTGAATTGACTGCCAAAATGAAGCTCACCTTGTACTTCTTAGAATTTGTGAATTGCTACGATTGCGAAACTAAGAAATAGTCTTGTAATTAGTCACACACTGTAAGTTACTTAAGGTGACGGCTACGTAGGTGAGACTGCATAGTGGTAAAATTTTAGCAGTCGATGTTCTTAAATTTTGTATGCTTTCGGTCCAGAACTCATTGTGTGTTGTTTCAAGATGTAAATGTAACACTGAATTTAAGCAATAACCAACCCCTAAGAAAATGCATTCCCTCAACTCTCACCCCTTTCCAATAATTCAGCATTTAATACAAAGCAAACAACTGTGTTCTGACCATTTATTTAAAAAAAAATGTGATGCAGTTAAAAATCTGCATGCCTTGTCGGAATTATATCATTGTAATTCAATTAAAATTTGTATGTATTCCTTTTTTGATATTGTGGAGGCTGGCCCAGACACAGACAGGCAGACATGTTCATGTCACCCACAAACACGTTTATTTACAATATATACAACAGTCAAGTGCACCACAAAACCCCCAAAGTCCTGGCCTCACAACAATGCCTTCACTTTCCTCTTCAGGCCGCCTCCTTGCCTCCTCCAGCAAGCTCAGTCCACTCCACCCCTGACTCTCGCCCTGAATGAAGGAACGCGGCCCCTTTTATTATCACCCGGATGTGCTCCAGGTGGGTTCCAGCAATCTTCCACGGACCCACCCCTGTGTGGGGGAAGTGCCGGCTGCAACCCCGGAAGCACTCCGGGTGTCCCTGCTCCTCTTCCCCCCAGCACTTCCGCCACACCAGGAAGTGGTCCAGGGCTCCAAAGGCATGGGGGCAACCCCTGGCGGTGACCATGGGCCCCTACAGGGTGGAGCTTCAAAGCTCTGTACCCGTGGCCCCCAAAGGAACCAGGGCGGTCGCCCGCAGATGGTCTGGGGAAGGCGCAAGCTCTCCTCCTGGGCGTCCCGGCCAGGTCGCCACCCCAGCCACCTCTGACAATATTTAAATATTAGTTTATATTATATATTATAAAAACATAAACTTAGCAAACGAGACAAAACCCTTCAGTTCATCAAGCTCATTTACATAGGTAATAGTTATACAGTTCCAATAAAATTATAGTTTATATTATATTATTTAATTGTTCATTGTCAGTATTATTTCGTTATTTATCTGCACGATCTGTGTAAGAAGAGGTTCCCCCTTCTGCAGCCAGTCAACAACTAATAAAATGTGAAGATTCTTTTTGGCAGTATGCACATACAATTGTAATAATTGCTTTTATACCCTTTGATATTTTTCCTTTACTTTTTTCCTTTCTTTTGTAATTTCTATTTTTTAGTCCCTAGTTTAAAATTAATAGAATCTCCACCTGCACCTGTCTGTATTTAAGAAAATGCTGAGCTCTTCATCGGCTTTTGTACAAAAAGTCATCACATACCAGCAGCAGAACAATGTGTTATACTTTACATGTCTTTTAACATCTTCAAAGCTCAAGGTCATGACCACCATAATACAAACATGGAGATGGAATTAATTATGTACATCTGAACATGTTCTTTGACTGGACACTTGTCAGAGATTAGGCCTAGTGACTAAGGTCATTGGACTGTAAAACCCAAGACTGCTGATTCAGTTTCCTCTGGTAATTCCCAGTATATTGCATTACGATTACATTTTTTGGGGAAAACATTGTTGTAACAGATATTTCCCATTGAAAATGTTAACAAAAGTTAGTCAAGAAAAACAAATTGTAGAAGAAAGTACATATTCTTGCATAGTGTATACTGTATGCATAGATTCCCACTTCGGTGTCAGATATATATTTTTTATATAAGCCTATACACATTGTCAAGTTTAGAAGAGCAGTCCACAGAGAAGTGAATAGAGGTGTTGTGGGTGTTGAGATATGTTGGCTAAAGATAAGCAGTTTACTCTGAGCATTGCTGAAATTCTTTTCTGTTGGTATTGTCTGTGTCCTTTGTTGGAATGCTAAAAGCTGTGACATCTGGCTCTTGTTCTCTTATATGAATATTCAAAGTAAGAGAATAATCACTATTAGATGGTTTGTTATCTATAGAAGAATGTAAAATGCAGTGAAGTTTGACACTTAATCTTCTTCAAATTAAAATGTTGTGTGAGTAGCCAATACAGTCATATGAAGTTGGTGTTTATATGTACACTATAGCCACGCATATTGCCCAGAATTGTATTAAGCAGGTTTCAGAATGCTATGTTAAGATATAAAATATGTATATTTATGGATGTTGTACAGTGTCTAATACATGTACAGTATATTATCAAAGCATGAAATCAATACTATTGTCCTATAAATTAACTTTTCAATTTATACATGCAAGTATATATGCATAAAACATTATGAAATGTAAACATAAAATGTGAAATGTGTTTTTACTTAGGTAGATAAAAGGCACATAATCTGTGATTAATTTTATTGAAATACTGATAAAACAAAGTAAGCACTTCTTTGTTTAAACATGGATTTTACTTTACATTCTTTTGAAACACTACAGAAATGAAATACAATTAAACTAAACAAAACTGCTGTAAACCTTTGGATATTCCCTGTTAAACTGCTTGTTCAAGTTCAGTTTGACTGGGTAATGTAATTTTTTGCACACAAATAAAATCGAGGACTTCTGAATTTCTGGTATATTTTTTGTATTAGTTATATATGGAGTTCACGACTTTTTCTGTTTGAATGCCTGTTCATCATTTACTATAATACTGTTACAGTTAGGAGTATTTATTATATCAATAGCTTAATTAGTTGTGTTTTTTGTGTGTATGATCAACTCTTTATTAAAAGCGTAAAACAATCAAGTAAAAACATAACAGTGTGCACAAATCAGTTCTATAATGTAGTAATGTGAAGTAATATAGTTAGTTGCATAGTAAGTAATATAATGTGTGGTGGGGCACATTGAACTAATAAAATTATGAATGTAGCTGGAGAAATTTGAGCTGACAAGCAAGAAAGACAGCCAAGCCAGATGGTCCCCAGCACCCGAGAGGTCCATTGTTGATCAACAGTAAGTATCATCCAAAACCCAGTTCTGAATGATTTTGACCCCATTCTTTCTACTTGCAGGTGTTAGTCGTAAATGCCTTATTAATCTTTGATCCAATAAAGTTAAATTACAAAAAAGGCTTTCCATAAACTGATATTGAGTCTGGATTTTCAACAAATTTTAAAAAATAGATTTAGCGGCAAAAAAACAATGGAGAATAACCTCTGTTGGAGATGTTTCACTGCGAAGGAAGAACGATCAAGCAGAAAAAATGATAAAAGGGCAAGAGAAAGATATTTTTAGCAGGAGTAGAAGACATAAAAGAGGCAGCCTTGGACCAAAAAGTAGCATATATTTGGGCATTGCAAAAACATTAAGAAAAGTTCCAGTGTCCTAGATTGATACATTTGAAATAAGGGATCAAAGAATAAGCCCACTCTAAATTGTTTACATAAAGTGTAATATAATCTTTGCATTTTGGCAGCCACCTCCAGTTCACCTTCTGGTGGTCGTTCCAAGTGTCAACTGGATGATAATATGCATACATGACCGCAAGATCACCCCCGACCCTACCCAGAAGAGGGTGGGTTAGGGTTGATTTCACCCTACAGTATTTTAAGTCGACCAATGAGAAACATGTGTACCAAGTGTCATGAAAATTGCTCCAGCCATTCTGAAGTGATGCTGGGACATACATACATACATATACACACACACATACACATACTTAATGAAACAGGACAAATTTAAAAAATCAATAGACGTTAGCACTGTATCTGATCGTGTTCAGCTCTGACAGGAAAGCGTTCCCTGCGTGGGGAGAAAAGCACATGCCCATGATATCTGTGGCAATCAACAGCGACTGCTGATCTCTCTCTCAAAAACGTCAAACGTTACTCCTTAACAATCTGTAGATGTTAATGTCTGTTGATCAACCAGGTATTGCTAGCTAAGTGGAGGCAAGGTGCACTCGAACACATGGTGAGACGTAGAGAAACTCAAACAGAGGCTTGCAAGGGAATTAGGATGGCCCCGCTCCACCTGCTCTTGGCCCACAGCCACTCTATTGGATTTGCATAATTACATCAGTACCGCAAGCAAACTATGGTACTTAGCACGATGAGAGAAGACACAAAATCAACCGGAAAGTTCAAGCAAATAATAGAAAACAACCAGATCTAAGTTCATTAAGTAATTCTCTTGTGAAAAGCGGACAGACATACAGACAGAATGCTCTTAAACCACAAAATTTTTAAAACCCTTTCTTAGTGAGCACCTATGGGCCAAGGGTATCCTACATTCCAAATTTCAAGTCCCAAGTCCTTATGGTTTGGGAGATTTTGTGACGAGTGACTCAGTGGTATTTGGCTTTTATATATATATATATATATATATAGATTTATAGGTGGGTTAGGGCTGATTTCACCCTACAGTAGTTTTAGTCAACCAATGAGAAACATGTGTACTAAGTTTCATGAAAATTGCTCCAGCCGTTCGTATACATAGAATAGATAGATTAAACCATTGAATGGGAGGGGCCATGGGTAGACCACATTACCAAAATAATTGGATAGGCAATTTATAGTGTGACGCAACTTGCTAGAGTGCATAGATAGCTACTGTTTTGAAGGATTGATATATTGGGGGATGTAATTTAGTTAAAGGTTAGGTATAAGAAGAGAAGATAAAGACATTTTGCACACCTTATGGACTGATTTAATCTGGAGTTAAAAAAAAACTTACAACAGAAAAGGAATATCATAGATGGATCTTAAAGAATTAAATGTGTGAAAAGTCATTAAAAATGTCTTAGCACGAAGAGATGTATTGTTTAGACAATGGTGAAAAAAACCTCTGTTCTTAAGAAATAAGAGTTTGAAAATGCTAGTATTGGCACAAATTCGGCTGTCTTTACATTTTATGCCAAATACTCAATGTGTAAGAAATTACTGGACCAAGGATCCATAGCTTAATTAATTGAGTAGATTGATAACTTAGAATATATTCTTGCTTAAAGTTAAAAATAAGATGAAGGTACATTTATAAGACTTAAAATGATGTAGAGTGCAAACAAATGGTTATAAAACTATGAGGTTTGCTTAAAAGTGGAGTTATGTAGTTGTTTTTTTTGGCAATGTCGGTAGCAACATTTGGCAATAGCTTTTCAGTAGTCTACAGTATAGCTGTATTGCCTACATCTTGTCTGAGTGCCTTACCAGTTATCCAATCTGCTACTTAATTATTTTTTTCTTCCCTTTCAAAAATCTCACTCGGCCTGCTTTAGTCAAAAGTATTTTTCAAACTGTCACAGTCATACAATTATTATAAAAAGTATTCACCACCTTGGCATTTTCAATTTTATTATTATGAAACATTGAATCACAGTAAATATTTTGTAATTTGGCTGAAAACAGGTCTCTGCAAAGTGATTAAAATTAATTACCCATATAAAACACAAAATAATTCATTATGTAAATATTCACACCATTCCAGGTGGTATATAGTAGATGCACCTTTGGCATTCATGACAACCTTAAGTCTATGTTTTATGCTTAGGGTCATTGTGCTGAAAAATAAATCAAACAAGATACAGGTTTCTTGCAGACTGCATCAGGCTTTCCTCTAGGATTTTCCTATGTTTTAAATTCATTTTACTTTATACTGTGATAAGTCTCCCAGTGCTTGCTGCAGAGAAGCATCCTTGCTTCATGGCAAGGATGGTGTATTTTTGATAATGTTTGGTATTTGGCTTACACCAAACATGGTGTTTAGTCTTACAGCCAAAATTTCAAGTTTGGTTTCATCAGTTCACAGAACCGTCTTCCAGCTGACTTTAGAGTTTGCCATGTGTCTTCTGCTAAACTCTAACCAATATGTCATGTGCATTTTTTTCTTTATCATTGGTGAAGCATCCAGGCTACAGTTGCATGTACAGTCTCCCCAATCTCAGCCACTGTACTTTGTAACTCCTTCAGAGTTATTGTAGGTCTGTTAATGGCCTTCCTTTCTAGTCTTCTTTTTGCACAGTCTCTCAGTTTTTGTGGACAGTCATCTCTAGGCAGTCTTACAGCTGTGCTCTACTCTTTCTGCTGTAGTGATTTAACTGGACTCAAAGGGATATTCAGTTACTTGGATATTTTCTTGTCTCCATACTTGGACTTGTGCTTTTTATTCACCTTTTCACAGAGTTTGCTTGCATTGCTCTTTATTCTTCATTGTGTAGATTAGGCCATGGTAGGGACTCACAACAAGTTAGTAGGAATGGCGTGTTTCAAAGTGAGGCTTGAATCGCAGTGTTTTTAATGAAGCACACTATGTCAGTCCAGGTTACCAAAGTTATATTGAAGTATCATTACTATGTGACTGATGATTTCCAAAGTTGTGAACTAGGGATTCACAGATATGGGAACTATGGGCCAATGTCGATATCCCATAATGTCTATGCTAATGTCAATATATACACATTTATAGGATACAGAGAAAAACAAGACTTGATCTGTCTGTAAGAGAATTACAGAGAAATGTAACATTTATTCATATAACAATTTTGCATACCACTTTCAGTCCTTAAATGACATCTGCCGCATTTGGCTGGATACCTGTTGGTTATATGGGATAGTTTTGCAGGCTGTCACTTTAAGTAACTTAAATAATGTACTACACAAATCTTCTGTAATGGAACTTATAATGTTTCATTAATGCCTTAGGCCACCATAGGCAAATTCTGTAAAACAAAATTGTTGCACATACTAGCATGTACATTTATTGCGGCACTTCAATGGCAATGCATTTATCTTAAGATCAAAGTGAGTACGTAGAGCATTCATAGGCACTTCATTAACTTGTCAGATTGAAACTATGCAATCAATAAGAGCTTGTATGTAAACTCATGTCTACTATGGCTTCAGTAAACCACTGGATATCACTGTTTATGAAGCTCTGAAACTTCAAATCATTTATTAGAGCAATAAAAAAATAAGCCTCAAAAGCTTTACTGGGTTTCGTCTGTTCATCACTGCAAGTAAAGCCT
The DNA here is from genome assembly GCA_026402145.1 of Polypterus bichir lapradei. NCBI lineage: Eukaryota > Metazoa > Chordata > Cladistia > Polypteriformes > Polypteridae > Polypterus > Polypterus bichir. Next base: position 118,788,266 of record JANRMT010062792.1, on the reverse strand, counting down.
TCCACATAAGATACTTTTGTACAACAAGGGGGTGAATACTTACACAGTTATTTTGAATTTTATATTTGTGATTAATTTAGACCACTACGCAGATATCTGTTTGCACTTAGACATTAAATAATTTTTTCTGTTGCTCAATATCCAAAAAGCCAAACTAAATCCACTGTGATTCAATGTTGTATAACAAGAAAAACTTCCAAGGGGGTGAATACTTTTTGTAGGTACTATAATCTATTAGTTACTAATTTGATAATATTTTGCCACATTAGAAATGTAACATTTTAAAATATTTCATATTTTATTTAATTTGTAAAATGTATAGTGTTTGAAGTGTTGAACCCAACTTAAATTATAGTTGTTTATAAACCACTGACCATTGGTTCAATTCAGTCTTACTTTCTTGGAGCTTGAATACCTCCAAATAAACCGAGCAATTCTTAAATCTCCGTATTCAGTGTTTTCCTGCCTGATTATGTCATACCTCCTGTATGTGTAAGATTATGAAGCATTAAAAAGCCTCAAGTTCCTGCTCTTTACTGTGCAAGTCTTTGGCACCATAAAGGAGTCCCGTTGTCTGTATTTAATGTGAGGATTACATTTCACACACTAAGCAGCCTACAGCTGGATGAGTCTTTCACAGTTTACTGGATGATAAAATACATATTGTATGAATAGATGAAAAAAGTAATTTTCTTCAGGTGGTTGACTGAGAATATTAAATGCACTCAAATGTATACAGTGATAAATTAAAACTAAACCTTGAAGTCTGGGATGGTGTATTTTTATTCCAGGAATAATTAACATGTTACCCCCACACTTTGTTCTAGCTTTCTGCTAGCCTGAGTTTAAGAATATATCTTCTTTTTATCTATGGCTCTAGTTGGCAATTGCTGCTGAAAAATTATTTCCATGTTTGCATTATATAGCAGGCCCTGTCCAAATTTGTCAGAACATGGCATGTGCCCTTGAATAATTAGTGAAAAAGGGATACTGTTGTAGCACTGCAAAAAAAGGTATTAGAAAATTACTAAATCCACTGAAAACTTTTTAGTTACCCAGCACCTTTCACTATTCAAACCAGAAGAAGCAGAATTGCTCTTTGTTATCTAAATTTTTTTATGTTGTTTAGATGAGAACTTTCACAATATGCAGTGTCACCTGATTATGTAATTTTCTTTTCTTTATTTATTATTTATTCTTAATCATTGTGAACTGCTGCCTCCCATGTGGTTTTTGAGATCATACAGCTTGTACAAAAACCAATTGAATATTCATGCAAAGATGTTTCTGTTTCTTCAGTTCTGTTACATAAATAGATGAAGGCCATTCCTGTCCCTCAATGCCTAATCACCTCAGTTTGACTCTAGTTGCATGGAAGTGGGTGTAGGTGAAAATGTGGTGTTTGTGGATGCAGCCTCACCTGAATTTCAGTGTACTAGCATAATTGCCAAGCAAATTGCAACTAAACCATCCTGAATATAGCACTTAACATGCTCCAGCAGCTAATACTTGCATAATATCCTATAATATTAAACAGCATACAGCCATATTCAGCATTATGCAGTACACAGTTTAGAACAGCATTCTGTAATGCTTGTGATAAACTGCTAATTAATGGCCAAAGACACATTCTGCGTGAGTAAAAACTGAGGGGCTTAAGCTATGATGCAGCAAAATCTTACCAGCTAGACTGAATAAGAGAGAATTTTAGTTTTCAGATAACACTCTATTTTGAAGATTACATTAGTAAGTTATAAATCACTCAGAAGTACGTGTTACATCAGATTTAATACAGATCATGCACTCCCTCCCCTTAGTCCTGGTTTTAGTGTGCTAATTTCTGTAAATTTTACGTATTTAAGGCTTATTCTGTCTTGTATTAGAAAAATTTGGATATGTGGGAAAGCATTGCAAAGACTGTCTAGAGTGAAGAGTACTCTGTAAGAATAAACTGAACTAAAATCTAATGTACAGCACATTAACAAGTACAGGTATTTCTGTTTATTACATATGTACCATAGCAGGCTTTGCTATCTACTTTAAAATTTTGGATCATTTTAAACACTCATCACTACCTTATTCACATCTAGAGAGCATTCAGGAAAAATTGACTGTGAAATCTAAATGGCTGCAGCAAGACATCCAGACAAAGTACATATCATGTGATTAAGAGCTTCCTAGCATTGATACAGACTTGTCTAAATATTCAGCAGTGTATAACCTTTTGGGCATGTAGAATGATAACCAGTAGAGAGTATCCACTGGAGACTACTGGGGGGAAAAAATGCAGTTTTAGCCCATTTGAGAAGATGACAAAGGAGATGCAGTTTTTCAGCTAACATTATCTTCCATGGTTAGTGTACCTAGAAGTAGAATTGTGCGATATGTATTGTCTATGATAATATCATAATTGTTGTTTTAGTAATGTGCGAGTTGAAATTATCAAGTATGTAACTCACTTTGCAAAAAACAATCAAAAACACACCTTGAGAGTGCAAGCATTTACTGTCTCATGTAATCTAACAGGATAGACTAATGCAAGCATGCAAAGGGAGCACATAGACAGAGAGAGTATTTGCTGCTTTTTGCAGGAAGGGGCGAAGATGAAGCTTAAGAGAGAGAGGTGCAGAGCTCAGAAAGGAGTGTACATACACGGCTGGGTTAGGATTTCAGACCTGCCCATATAATGTTATCTGTGTTTGCATAGTTAGATTTGGGTGGCTTGGAGTTTGTCACCCCATCCTATCCTGTTTTGCCACTGCAAGGAGATTTATTCGATCTGCCAAAACACTTCTTCATTTTCCTCCCAAAATGATTGGTTCATAAAATGCTATGTAAGCTCCAAAATATAAAGTTAATATACCTTTTAAAATGAGTTTCTTTCTGCAGTTGCCTGTTTAACACTAGACTCCCTGGAGCATACGAAAAAAGTTATAATGCCGGGCCACCTTAAATTCCTTTAAATTGACTTTGGCTGCAGGTGGAAGCTCCTGTTGCACTTTATGCAACTGTTGTTACGGTGCTGCCTTTGTCCAGAAATGGCTCCATAAGCTTTATGACCTTAGTCTCAGAAAGTCTTTCTTCCGTGGGATGAGTGGGATCTTTTCCTAAATAAGGAGTGGCATTGCACATGTACTTTGTCAGCATGCACATGTCGATCAAACACAGGAAGCTTTGCAGTCTACTTTTGACTTTACACTGTAGTAAATAAACCAAGGTAAATAATATTCGATCTGGCTTTTTATATGTAACATATAAATGTTTTTATATAAAGACCATCACAAAATATAATCATAAACAGGACTTTGCACAATACCTTGGTAAGCTCGGTAGGCCCTACTGTTTTACTGAAGGACATGTGTGTGGCAGATTCACTGGCAGGATGATGTCCAACCTCTTGTTGCATCCAAACTGTGCCATCTATCGCCTTTACACCTGGTGCAGCTACGTTGTTCTTATGTTTGACTGGACATGTCTTGCGGAGAGGGCTTCTGTTCTCTTTCTCTGATGTAGAACACTCATCCTCATTTGTTAACTTTTATTATAGCGTGTCTTTATTTGAAAACTAACAGTTTCAGATCGAGGGGAGCGAGAACGTGACTGAGAGAATAAAAGTGAATAATAAATCAAAATGCTAACTTTTACAAGTACCAAAAACTTACAACGTCTGTTACAGACTCAAATAAATCAAATGTATGTTATTATTCTATAATAGTAATAATAATAGCAGCTCACTACTCAAAACAGTAAATGCATGACGGACCAGGGATCTAACCTGCAACCTCTCGATTTAAAGACAGAAGATCTTACCTCTGCACCAGTCAAGCAGATGTGTGTGTGCCATACCCTATCCCAATTTCTTCTACTTTGGTTAAATTCTAGAAAAAAACACACATGTTTTGTTATATATCTGTGCCTTTTGTGGAAGTGTTTATTTGACATTTGGACTTCAGTCTTCACACATTATACACTTCACGTCAACATTTTGACATTAGTAGTAGAAAAAGTTAGTTATGTGTTCAGCATTTTTTGCCTCACATTTTCTGTCATCCTACATTTATACATATCATTGTAGACACAGAGTACACATGAAATACATGTGTTCCAAATAACAATGTATTATTTACCCTATACAAATCCAGACATCTCACTCCCAGATACACAGACTTGAGCTGGGAGAACTTTGTGTAAGCTGCGTCAGTGGGGGATGGGATAGCAAAACTGAGCAATACATTTGCAAAACAGAAGATAATGATTAGGAGGTGTGAAGGATTTTAACGTGTCCCGGCATTATAACTTTTTTTGTAGGCTTCAGGGAATCTAGTGTTAACACTTTGGTGTTAACCTGGTTCAAAGCCCATGAACCGTTATGCTGTAACGACACGTTAAGTTTAAGAAAAAAATGCTACAATAATAAAGAAAGTATCGAAGCCATTACAATAGCAGCTATGACAGAACTTATGGTTTTGGCGACAGAGGAAGACAGCCCTACCCCGAGGCCCCTCAACTGCTTCAGCTTACTCTATGGCTGCAGAAATTGTAGAAGGTGATGACACAAGGGAGGGAGAAAAAGAGAAAAAAAAAGTCTTTAGGCAGCTATATAACAGGGAACAGCATTTTGTAATGCCACCTCTGAGTGGTGTCAAGCCTCAGTTAAGTTAGTAGAATGGACTACCCACCTCCATCCATATTGCTGACTCCCTCAAAGCATTTAATAAGCAACAGTACACAGTGCACAATCCACATGTTCTTAATTCTTTACAAAAATATTCTGGAAAAAAGTAAAAATGTTAATATAGTATACAGTATATTTGAAAAATAATGTAAAGTGCAAGTGTGTACTGTGTATTGCACACAGAATTTTTAACCTCTGTTTGAATGTTTTCAAGCACAAACCTTTTTAATATGTACAATATATTTAAACCATAATGTTGGGCTAATATGACAGCATGAGGAGTAAGAGGCTTTTTAGCACTACCGCTAAAGAAATTGATGAAGAAAAAGTTGGAATGCTAATTGTTCTAAAGAAAAATTTGCCCATTCTGAAATACTGAGAAGACAGAGGAATATTTAAAGGATGAGCCAATAAGTAGCAGTTTTTTTTTTTTTAATTGTTAAAGGTGAGATAGCTGAATCAATAACTTAGATCTACGTGCCAATGTTTTTTTTAGGTTTACATTGCATTTATTTAAATGGTTTATTAGCTAAAAAAACACACAAACAATTTCATGAGAGATACAGTATAGCTATAGTTTTTATTATATTCTCCTTATGATTGGTTGTATGATGAGAAAGTATTATTCCAGAATTGTAACTGAGTAAAAGTCATGTTGTTGGGTTTCATTCCGTAGGATAGTGGAGTGTTTATTTGAGCCGCATGAGCATAGTGCATTAATATTGTCATCTTAATTAAGTACAAATAGTTAATTTAGAACTTAATAATTATTAAAGAAAAAAAAATCAACAGTTCAATATCAGTATTGAAAAAGAAAAAAGTAGTACTTTGCCATCTCTCAGAGGGAGTACTTTGCTTATTCTTTTCCCTTTACAGAAAGGCAGTAATTTGTCATCAAACATGATCAGAGTAATATCACACTACTTCAAAAGATCAAATCCTTTTCAGATTGAAACTTTAAGAAGCAAAAAAATCTGTTTTATGCAGGCCTTGTTAAAGGAATACACAAATAAAAAAACGTCATTTAGGTTCACACTATAAAGTGATTCTGGCGAGCAGTTGTTCATTCAAACACATTTTCAATTACATTGACCCCATCTGCCCAGTGCTGTCAGGTAAAGCTCATTTTCACATGACCTTGAATTTGATTAAATGGAGTTTAAGATGTATGGATGGCTTTTCAGTAGAGTGTTTCTAACTATTCATTATTTATTGTTCTAATTTCTAGTTTAAGTCCAAAAAAATGGCACCATTTTTCATTTTTATACACACAATTATATTTTTATTGCATTTTCAGACACTTCTTTTTAGTGAGGTAGATCATTCCAGAGCTGTGGAAAAAAGCTTGTCTCTGTACATGACGTAATTCATTTGAATATGTTTATGAACTGATTTATTTTTGTATTTATTTTTTCAGAAAATATAAAGTTTTTCAAAAAATAAAGACAAAGATGACATCATAACTACTCAGGACCCTGCTTCTGTTATACAGTGCCATCTGTGAAACCTAGTTCTTTGGATAGGTTGCAAAAGAAGAAGAAAAATGTAAGAGCTCTTTTTATCAAGAATCATTAAACACCAAAAGTTGCATAGTTTTCAATGGGGCAGTGATAATTTGTTTGCACTTCTAAGCTGATGCGAGAATAAAGTCACTACACTTAGGGGATGTATAGCTTTTTGGTACCAGTTGAACTCCTTTTTGCCACTAGTCTGAATTCTTTGGAGTATGAATTCAACAAGGTGCTGCAAACATTTTTATGGGTGTATGGAATCTCACAATTCCCGCAGCTTTTTCAGCTTTTTACTTATTCTAGAAACCTTCCATTTCACCTCATCTCAGAGCTGATCTGTTGTATAGGCCATTTCTGGTAAACTGTAATTTTATTGGAACCAGCCTGAGTCAATCCAGGTGGTTTGGCATATGGTGGGTGCAGCAACGCGCTATCAGCACATGCTCCCAAACTCTCTCACTCTCTCTCTGAGATAATGCTTGGTTTGTGGCATGACACTTTCTATTTGAAAACTGATAGATTGCAAAGTAATGTATATGGTCTACAGCAATGGATGCTGTACAAAATGTAAATGTAGTATTTCAGTGACTCCCAGATGGTATTAAGATGCCTAATATGTGCCAAGAAAACATTCCTCACATAATGACACTACCACCACCAGCCTATACCATTAACACAAGGGGAAATGGATCCAAAGATTCATATTGTATATGTCGAAATATAAAATCGAATTTCTTGCATTTCATGACACTTCACATATCCATCTAATTATTCTTTCCAGCTTTAGTTCATGTTTTGTCTTTACTTGCCATGTCTTCCTACCATAGAGACTACTTAAGGATGTCACAATACAGGAATTTTAGTATTCAGTATCAGTACCAGTAAAATTTTATACTATACTCGATACCTTTCAATACCAAACCCAGAAGTCCCATTATTAAATGTACATTCACTACCAAAGTAAACAATAATGTGCCTTTTTCTGTAATATAACATAATATATATAAATACTAATAAATTTACTTATTTGCCTGACATCTTCACCCATGGTAAATTTAAACATCTGAGATACAACTGGATCCGTGTTTTTGTTTTTCCATTTGGAGCACAGACAGAGTGACCTGTTCATGGTCCTTATGTTCCATAATTTAAGGAAACTAGTATTGCTATTCATAAAACTCTAAATACAATGCAGGGCTTGAATTTTAATGTGGGATGCACAATGGGATCCTCCCAGTGTAACAATAATTGGGGGACATTTTTGAATTTTCAGGGGATTTCTGGATAGAGTTTATAAAAGATGATATCAACATGGACTATCTAATTTATCTTGCCATGCGCACATTATAAATTTATTCTCTGATATATTCTCTCTTGTAAATGAAAAATACTGCTTACTAAACATAATAATTCAAACATTATTTTATCTGAACTGTAGTCAATTGCAAGGTAATTCAGGATATTTTAGTATAAAAACTTTGAGAGTTTTGTAACAACATGCTTGGTTTGTCAGCAAATCACTCTGTTTGCTAATTGTAAGATTTATGCATGCATCATTAGCTGGTTAAAAAAAGATGTAATGGGTGAGTAAAATAGATTGATTTTTCATATGTCACAAAATCCTGGAACTTTAATTTTCCAAATTGGTCATTCATTTTATTATTTTTTTTATTTGTCCAGACTTCAGTTTCTTGCATTAACTCAGTTTTGTCAGCATTACATTAATCAATTTTTTCAGATGTCCTGTAACACACCCTTGGTTGTGCTGTTTTTAAAGTATCTTATGTGACTGATTAGACTTTTGTATTGCTTAGCCTGTGTACTAATTCACAATTAGGATATTAACTGGACCTGCAGTTTAACTAGTAGATTTCATTACACTCACCAATGTAAATTTCAAATACATGACATGTGACAAGCGTAGTGAAAGCACACAATTTAGAATAGTCTGATACCAATCACAGATTTCACTTGATCAGCTGATTCTGATTTTTTCTTTCTTCTTTATCCCTTTAAAAAACTTTTTACACTAAGCTCCTGCATAACCAGATGTATAGAAGCCTTATGTCCTATATTAAAGTGTAATTGTATAATTTCACTATAGACCACGTGTTAACTGTTAATTTTTTATTAAGAAAATTAAATTCTGTAGGTTTATTGTTCACTTACCATAAAATACTAAAATAATTAAAATCTCCTTAAAATACTTGCAAAAAATATTTACAAAAATATTTATCCATAATACATATGGCATTAAAAAAATAAAATGCTTTTCATAATTACAAACTGTCATATTGTTTAATTTGTCTGTAATGTACCTATATGAAACAGGGCTTTTTAAAAAATAGCTTTCACCATTTCTCAAACAGCAAAAAAAAATTATAATAATAATAAAATATTTACACTCACACAATAAATGAATTGGTATTGGCAATTAAACACTGCTTAAAAGTAAATATTCCATGCACTTATAGGTTTTAATCATTTTTAATCACTAACTGCACTACAGCTTATTTTACTGGTAAAAGTATACATTTACTATGTTTATACAGGTGTGGTTTTTTTTTTCAATGTATAAGCTAGACATTCAGAATTCTTGAGGTGTAATTATCACTAGAATCCCTGAAGCCAAGGAAAAAACTCAACCTTAAATTCCTTCGCACCTTTCCATCATCGTCTTTTGCTTTGTAAATGTGTCGATCAGCACAAGCAGTAAGCAGCCTTCTGTCCCATCCCCCCCTGCCTTGACGGCGCTTATCTCCAGCAAAAAATTCTCCCAGCTCAAGCCAAGGCTCCTTATCTGTGTGTGATGTGCCTGGAGTTGTATAAGGTAAATAATACAGTACAGTGGAACCTCGGTTTGCAAGTAACTTGGTATAAGAGTGTTTTGCAAGACGAGCTAAAATTTTTAATAAATTTTGACTTGATAAATGAGCGAGGTCTTACACTACGAGTAGTATGGATACGCTTTGTCTGCTGAGCGTCATGTGATCACAACTGAGCTGATGGTTCTTCTCTCTCGCGCTCGCGTGTGTGTGTGTGTCTCTCTCTCTCGCGCGCATGTGTGTGTGTGACTCTCTCTCGCGCTCGCGTGTGTGTGTGTGTCTGTCTCTCTCTCTCTCTCTCTCATGTGCAATCGTCTCCTATTCTCCGTCTGACTCTGCGTGCCTCACTCATATAGTCAACATCTGTACGAGCGTATACTGTTTACTACAGCATTGTGACTGTGTGTGTGTGTATGCGCGCATGTGTGTGCTGTGACGTGCGAGTCCCATTGGGTGGAATCCCACAAGAGTTTAGAAATTCACACCAGCCATGATTCTTTTCAAAGGTAAAGTGCAGGTTAATCTGTTTTATGTATTTTTACTTTATATTTTGTATTAATTATTTTTATATGAATAGTTTTGGGTTGTGGAACGAATCATCCGAGTTTCCATTATTTCTTATGGGGAAGTTCACTTTGATATATGAGTGCTTTGGACTGCGAGCACGTTTCCGGAACGAATTATGCTTGCAAACCAAGGTTCCACTGTATATCGATATTTGTAATACATGCATTTCATGTGTATTCCATGTCTACAAAGATCTGTGTAAGTGTAGAATGAAAAAAAGTGTGAGGCAAGAAATGTTGAACACATACCTAAAGGAGAAACGTTTTCCATGTTATGCTAATAATGACTTGAAGTGTATAATGTGTGAAGACTTTAGTCCAAATATCAAATAAACAAGTTCGCTCTTATTCAAGAATATAACCAAAGTAAAAAAAATAAATCATTCAGTTTACATGTTGCTGTCAATGAGTTACAAACCCAAGCTCAAATGTCAATCGACAGAAAGCTAATACATATTCCTGGATGGTGCAGAGGTATGAGCTGCTGCTTTATAACCAAAAGGTTTCTGGTTTGAGACTGCGTTCTCCACATTTTTAGTAGTGAGCTGCTATTATTATTACTGTGATATAATTAAAACATGCATTTGATTTTAGTCTGTAACACCCAGTGTAAATTTGCGCTATTTGTAAAAGTTACAGCTTTATTTTATTATTCAGTTTTATTCTCTCGGTGTTGTTCACGTGATACAATGAACTTGCCTTTCCCTCTCTGATTTGATGCCATTTATCTCCATTCTTTTCACAAGAGCAGCGATGACCACAGTTGGTACTGTGCTTGATTCTGCTCAGAACTATTTGTTGTACCGGCAATCAAAGATACGATGTCCCGTGACCACTGTCAGACTGGACAAAGGCAGGACCGTAACAACAGACAGCTTCTTCACAGCGCTTTCGCTGGCTAATAGACTGTGGCACCACAGCACTACTCTGCTTGGTTCCACCTGCAGCTAAAGTCACTTTAGTACATTAGTGTTTAGGTTTGGCAGTGTCATGCTGATGGTGTATGTTCCCAAAAAGAAGTCGTCTTTCTTCATTTTCAGTAGCATGCACCATAACACGGAGTACAGGCAAGATACAAAAAAAACATGTTCAAATGACGACTCATGTTCAAATAGCACATTGTTTTCAAATAGTGAGGTTTTCATGTATGAATGTGTGTGCGTACATGAGAGAGGCAGAGACAGATTCGATCTCATTGAAGTGGTTACTGGAATATAAAATAAACACTTTCGGCAAAGGTATAACAAAACAAGTGTGCTTTTATTCAAGAATAAAACTGAATAACAAAAAATTCAAGTGTTTGTGTGTCTGCTTATATCCCTTCAACGATATCTTTTTCAGGTAGCAAAAATTTACGCAGCGTGTTACAGACTCAAATGAAATGTATGTTTTTATTTTATTATAGTAATAATAATAATAACAATAATAATAAGAGCAGTTCACTAATCTAAACAAGGAACACCCGAATTCATACCCACAACCTTTTGATTACAATGCAGCAGTTCTTGCCTGTGCACCATCCAAGAAGACATGTTAATTTTCTGTCGATTGACATTTGAGCTTGGGTTTTTAACTCATTGACAGCAATATGTAAACTGAAAGATTTTTTTTTATATTCTTGAATAAAATCGCACGTGTTTATTTGACATTTGGACTAAACTCCTCACATGTTGTCAAGTTATTTAGGTTTACTGCATCATTGTCTGCCAAAACTTGAAAAAGGCCTTTAGCTGATTAAAGAGGACGCATGGAACAACTCTTCCTTTTCATTATCTGATGCTGTTTTAATAATAAAAAGGTTGGAAGAGCAATAGTAACAACAGGAACAGGAGTAGGATTAGGAGTAAATTGATAACCTTAAATAAACAAAGAAAATAAAAGAAAACTCATATTTTCATTCATAATATAACACTTTTGTATACACATACACTTCTTCATTATTTCGAACATGCACTAGTTACTAAAAATAATCATGTTTGTGTGATATCATGCATTAATTTAAATTAACTTTTTACATAAATAACAGCTGTCACTAGTCAGAAACATTTCACATTAAAAAAGGGAAGTTTTTAACATACCAGTGATGTCTCCACAATCAGCTTATACATTATGCTTTACAATTCCTCTGTGACTCTTCTTTTTTTTTTTTTTCTTTTGTTCACAATTGTCCTTTCTGTGCCTTCTTTTTACAACTGAGCGTCTCTTCTGTGGCACACATTATACACTTCACGTCATCTATACTAATAAAAGGCAAAGCCCTCACTCACTCACTCACTCACTCACTGACTCATCACTAATTCTCCAACTTCCCGTGTGGGTGGAAGGCTGAAATTTGGCAGGTTCATTCCTTACAGCTTCCTTACAAAAGTTGAGCAGGTTTCATTTCGAAATTCTACGTGTAATGGTCATAACTGGAAGCTGTTTTTCCCCATTTACTGTAATGGAGATGAGCGCGAAAGCCGTGGGGGCGGAGTTTCGTGTGACGTAATCACGCAGTACGTAGAAAACCAGGAAGAGCTCCAAAAAGCGCTGAAGAAAACATGTATTATATAATTGAGAAGGCAGCGAAACAATAAGAAGCGAGCGAGTGACATATACAACCATATTCATGAGTGCTGCTACTACGGAAACAAAGCACGGTGTAAACCTAAATTTTAAATTAAGCTCATAGACAGGCTGCCGCTGGCGTTTGTAATTTAGTGCCTGCCCATATAAGGCCATCCGTCAGTGGCAATCCAATAGAAACACTGCCACTAAATATTCACAGGTGAAGGACTGTGCTTATGCAGAGGAAGATGAGATGGTCAGGGTGGTGTTTGGCACAAACTCAGCGAAACTGCGAGAGAAAGTTTTAGTTGGCCGGGACTTAGGTAACATTAAATACAGCCGTGGACATAGCACGACTTGGCACCAGCACAGCTGGGAAACTTCAATGCATGTACACCGAGCGGCTCACGTGAACTGACGCAGTGCACAGACAAAAAGCAACAGTTCCAAAGAGCGCTGAACAAAAACCGAATTACACAATTGAAAAGGCAGCAAAAAAATATGAAGTGTCTGATACATACAAGCATATTCATATTCAGTGCAGCTACTGCGGAAACAAAGCACACGGTGGAAAAAGTCAATGTCCCGCTAAAGGAAGACAGTGTAAAAAAAAAAAACCCGTGCATGCAGTGTGTCAGGTCTCAGATAAAGAAGAAGACGAGCTGTTTATTGATGCAGTAAGAAACGAATCGATGAATGAAACCTGTTATCTTTACAACGATTGACAAACACGGAATGTAACTTGAACACAACACATCCTACAAATACGAACCTGATTGAAAGAAATAATGATAATCAAATCCTTGATGACAGCAACACTCAATAACACTCACAAAACAATTACTGTATATTGACAGTCATGTTACGTTATTTTTAAAATGTTCCCTTTTCTTTTTCATAACTTCTTTAACACACTACTTCTACGCTGCGATACGCGGGTATATATATATGTATATATATACCCAGATCTACATACTCGAATAATGGATACTTTATTCGCCATCAATGATTGTTTTGGTAAAGCCATACTCAGTGTATTCATTAGATGAACGGTAAAAAAGTAAGAGCGAGGGGAGGGTGACTTATTGAGGCATGCAGGCAAAACCACAATAGCACGCGGGCTCGATGTACTGTTGTGCGCGTCAACTCGATCTGAATTGTGCGATCACATTCGAAAAAATATATCTTTTCAAGTTCTATTTAGTCCATATGTGTCAAACTCAAGGGCCGCTGGCCACATCCGGCCCGGCGTGTAATTATATCCGGCCCGCGAGATCATTTTATATATTATATTATTGTTATTAATGGCCCGGGTATATGAAGCGCTGGTAACACAATAAACTACAGATCCCATAATGCAGCGCTTCAGCTGCCTTGCCGAACACTTACCGCGTTAATCAAGTCTAGCTTATGATGCTGCAAGTTATTGCGAAGCTAGCCCACACAATGCTGAAGAGAAAAGTTGATTCTGAAAATAGAGCCTTTAAAAACCGATGGGAGGCTGAGTATATCTTTACTGACATTGCCGGTAAACCCGTGTGTCTCATTTGTGGAGCTAATGTTGCTGTAATTACAGAATTTAATCTAAGACGGCACTATGAGACAAAACATCAGGATAATCTGAAAGACCTGAATGCAATGCAGAAGATACAGAAAGCAGAAGAATTAAAGAAGAATCTGACACTTCAGCAGACGATTTTACCCGTGCACAATCACAAAGTGATTTCAAGTGAAGCTGCTTTTATGGGAGACACAAATGCACCAGTGCAACTTGCCCCACTTTCCCTGTTGCCAAGTAATGTTGAACCAAGTCGGCACAACGGTGTTCCCAAATACGCACTTTGCTGATAAACTGAGCGCACTGCACACTGAGTTCGCACGACGCTTTGGTGACTTTGAAGAACAAAAAAAGAATTTTGAGTTGTTTCGCAACCTATTTGCCGTCGATGTGGAAACTGCACCTGTGCAGATTCAGATGGAGGTGATTCAGCTGCAGTGTAATGGCACACTGAAGGCAAAGTACGATACTGCAGGGCCCGCACAGTTTATTCACTCCATTCCCGCAGAAATGCTCCAGCTCCGTCTACATGCGGCTCGAACCTTGTGCATGTTTGGTAGCACATATCTGTGTGAGAAGCTCTTCTCAGTGATGAAGACTAACAAAACAGCACACAGGAGTCGCCTCACT